>JBBDGP010004973.1:0-145411 GCA_037952835.1 Lithobates septentrionalis
TACACACACAGTATACACACACACATACATACAATATACACACACAGTATACACACACAATATACACACACAGAATACACACACACATACATACAGTATACACACACAGTATACATACACACATACATACAGTATACACACACAGACACACACAGTATACACACACACACACGCACACATACAGTATACACACACAGTATATACACACAGACACACACACAGTATACACACACAGAATACACATACACACACTGAAAAGGTACTGGAGAGGCGGGGCAGCTATAATCCTGGGATAAAAAAAAAAAAAAACACAGATTTTTACATACTCTCCCTGGTTTTATTGAAGCTGGCAACCCTAATGGGGCCCCTTAGTGGCATGGGGCCCTCGGGCAGTGCCCAAGCGCCCGAATGGTCAGTCCGCCCCTGCTCTCAATCCAAGGTTTTACTAGACCTGTAATAATAAAAAAATAAAAATGACAAAATGATTTCTGAATCAGTCGGCCCCCAGGGGAAATGTAGACCTACCCTGTTTCCCCGAAAATAAGCCCTACCCTGAAAATAAGACCTACAAGGACTTTAACTAGGGCTTATTTGGGGGGTAGGGCTTATATTGCAGTCATCACTGACAATCACGCTAGGTCTTATTTTCGGGGAAACAGGGTAGCTCTGGTCCTTGATGGGGGGGGGGGGGTGAGAGCGGAAACTGTCAGATTATCAAAGCCAGGAGAGACCCATCAAACCGGTCTGTTTTATTTTGAGGCCATTTACAGTAACAATGGTAGATGGAGGTCACGAACCCGCATCTCTCACCGCCAGTTATCTCAAATTGAGCGCAGAGATCAGTTCTCGGGTTTGCTGCATTTTGATTGGCACAGATTAATCATATGTAGAATTCTCGGAAGCTTTAGATCAATTAGAGCATTTAGACCATAAGAGAGGACCGGTCAGGCTGCATTGTTATAGAAAGAGATGTTTACATTTCTTCCAATAACAATAAAAGTGATGAAAAAAAAAATGTTTTTAACCACTTCCCATCCAGGCCACTTCACTCCCACATGTAACAATCACATTTTTTTTTCTAGAAAATTACTCAGAACCCCCAAACATTATAAATGTTTTTTTTTTTTAGCAGAGACCCTAGGGAATAAAATGGCAGTCGCTTTTTAATGTCACACGGTATTTGCGCAGCGATTTTTCAAATGACTTTTTTTTAAAAAAAAAGAGCTCCTCATGAAGTTGAATGACTTCTTTTTTTTTTATTAACGTTAAAAAAAAGTAAAAAAAACCCCAAAAAAACACAAACAGTGGGATGCGTTGTTTGCGCTGTACAGTCGCAGCATTTCATGTGTATTATATGGAAGGTTTATGGAAGGTGTATGGAAGGTGTATGGAAGGTGTATGGAAGATATATGGAAGGTACATGGAAGGTGTATGGAAGGTGTATGGAAGGTGTATGGAAGGTGTATGGAAGGTATATGGAAGGTGTATGGAAGGTATATGGAAGGTGTATGGAAGGTGTATGGAAGGTATATGGAAGGTGTATGGAAGGTGTATGGAAGGTATATGGAAGGTGTATAGAAGGTGTATGGAAGGTGTATGGAAGGTATATGGAAGGTATGTGTATGGAAGGTGTATGGAAGGTATATGGAAGATGTATGGAAGGTATATGGAAGATGTATGGAAGGTATATGGAAGGTATATGGAAGGTATGTGTACGGAAGGTGTATGGAAGGTGTATAGAAGGTATATGGAAGGTGTATGGAAGGTGTACGGAAGGTGTATGGAAGGTATATGGAAGGTGTATGGAAGGTATATGGAAGGTATATGGAAGGTATGTGTACGGAAGGTGTATGGAAGGTATATGGAAGGTGTATGGAAGGTATATGGAAGGTGTATGGAAGGTATATGGAATGTGTATGGAAGGTGTATGGAAGGTATATGGAAGGTGTATGGAAGGTATATGGAAGGTGTATGGAAGGTGTATGGAAGGTGTATGGAAGGTGTATGGAAGGTGTATGGAAGGTGTATAGAAGGTATATGGAAGGTGTATGGAAGGTGTATGGAAGGTATATGGAAGGTGTATAGAAGGTATATGGAAGGTGTATAGAAGGTATATGGAAGGTGTATGGAAGGTGTATGGAAGGTGTATGGAAGGTGTATGGAAGGTATATGGAAGGTACATGGAAGATGTATGGAAGGTGTATGGAAGGTGTATGGAAGGTGTATGGAAGATGTATGGAAGGTGTATGGAAGGTACATGGAAGGTGTATGGAAGGTGTATGGAAGGTACATGGAAGGTACATGGAAGGTATATGGAAGGTGTATGGAAGGTGTATGGAAGGTACATGGAAGGTACATGGAAGGTGTATGGAAGGTGTATGGAAGGTATATGGAAGGTACATGGAAGGTGTATGGAAGGTGTATGGAAGGTATATGGAAGGTGTATGGAAGGTACATGGAAGGTGTATGGAAGGTGTATGGAAGGTATATGGAAGGTACATGGAAGGTGTATGGAAGGTACATGGAAGGTGTATGGAAGGTGTATGGAAGGTGTATGGAAGGTGTATGAAAAATGTTTTTAACCACTTCCCATCCGCGCCACTTCACTCCCACATGTAACAATCACATTTTTTTTTCTAGAAAATTACTCAGAACCCCCAAACATTATAATTTTTTTTTTTTTTTTAGCAGAGACCCTAGGGAATAAAATGGCGGTCGCTTTTTATGTCACACGGTATTTGCGCAGCGATTTTTCAAACGCCTTTTTTTTATAGTATAAAAAAAGAGCTCCTCGTGAAGTTGAATGACTTCTTTTTTTTTTATTAACGTTAAAAAAAAAGTAAAAATAAAAATAAAAACACAAACAGTGGGATGCGTTGTTTGCGCTGCACAGTCGCAGCATTTCATGTGTATTATATGGAAGGTGTATGGAAGGTGTATGGAAGGTGTATGGAAGGTATATGGAAGGTATATGGAAGGTATATGGAAGGTATATGGAAGGTGTATGGAAGGTATGTGTATGGAAGGTATATGGAAGGTGTATGGAAGGTACATGGAAGGTGTATGGAAGGTATATGGAAGGTGTATGGAAGGTACATGGAAGGTGTATGGAAGGTACATGGAAGGTATATGGAAGGTGTATGGAAGGTATATGGAAGGTACATGGAAGGTGTATGGAAGGTACATGGAAGGTATATGGAAGGTGTATGGAAGGTGTATGGAAGGTATATGGAAGGTATGTAGAAGGTGTATGGAAGGTGTATAGAAGGTGTATGGAAGGTGTATGGAAGGTATATGGAAGGTATATGGAAGGTGTATAGAAGGTGTATGGAAGGTGTATAGAAGGTGTATGGAAGGTGTATAGAAGGTGTATGGAAGGTATATGGAAGGTGTATGGAAGGTATATGGAAGGTGTATGGAAGGTATGTGTATGGAAGGTGTATGGAAGGTGTATGGAAGGTATATGGAAGGTGTATGAAAGGTGTATAGAAGGTGTATGGAAGGTGTATGGAAGGTATATGGAAGGTGTATAGAAGGTATATGGAAGGTGTATGGAAGGTATATGGAAGGTGTATGGAAGGTGTATGGAAGGTGTATGGAAGGTGTATGGAAGGTGTATGGAAGGTGCATGGAAGGTGTATGGAAGGTGTATAGAAGGTGTATGAAAGGTGTATAGAAGGTGTATGGAAGGTGTATGGAAGGTGTATGGAAGGTGTATGGAAGGTACATGGAAGGTATATGGAAGGTGTATGGAAGGTGTATGGAAGGTGTATGGAAGGTATATGGAAGGTGTATGGAAGGTGTATGGAAGGTGTATGGAAGGTGTATGGAAGGTGTATGGAAGGTATGTGTATGGAAGGTGTATGGAAGGTATATGGAAGGTGTATGGAAGGTGTATGGAAGGTACATGGAAGGTATATGGAAGGTGTATGGAAGGTGTATGGAAGGTGTATGGAAGGTATATGGAAGGTGTATGGAAGGTATATGGAAGGTATATGGAAGGTGTATGGAAGGTATATGGAAGGTGTATGGAAGGTGTATGGAAGGTGTATGGAAGGTATATGGAAGGTGTATGGAAGGTGTATAGAAGGTGTATGGAAGGTGTATGGAAGGTATGTGTATGGAAGGTGTATGGAAGGTATATGGAAGGTGTATGGAAGGTGTATGGAAGGTACATGGAAGGTATATGGAAGGTGTATGGAAGGTGTATGGAAGGTGTATGGAAGGTATATGGAAGGTGTATGGAAGGTATATGGAAGGTATATGGAAGGTGTATGGAAGGTATATGGAAGGTGTATGGAAGGTGTATGGAAGGTGTATGGAAGGTATATGGAAGGTGTATGGAAGGTGTATAGAAGGTGTATGGAAGGTGTATGGAAGGTATGTGTATGGAAGGTGTATGGAAGGTATATGGAAGGTGTATAGAAGGGTATATGGAAGGTGTATGGAAGGTGTATGGAAGGTATATGGAAGGTGTATGGAAGGTATATGGAACGTGTATGGAAGGTATATGGAAGGTATGTGTATGGAAGGTGTATGGAAGGTGTATGGAAGGTATATGGAAGGTGTATGGAAGGTGTATAGAAGGTGTATGAAAGGTGTATAGAAGGTGTATGGAAGGTGTATGGAAGGTGTATGGAAGGTGTATGGAAGGTATATGGAAGGTGTATGGAAGGTGTATGGAAGGTATATGGAAGGTGTATAGAAGGTATATGGAAGGTGTATGGAAGGTGTATGGAAGGTACATGGAAGGTGTATGGAAGGTGTATGGAAGGTGTATGGAAGGTAATGGAAGGTGTATGGAAGGTGTATGGAAGGTATATGGAAGGTGTATAGAAGGTATATGGAAGGTGTATGGAAGGTGTATGGAAGGTACATGGAAGGTGTATGGAAGGTGTATGGAAGGTGTATGGAAGGTACATGGAAGGTGTATGGAAGGTGTATGGAAGGTGTATGGAAGGTGTATGAAAATGTTTTAACCACTTCCCATCCGCGCCACTTCACTTCCACATGTAACAATCACATTTTTTTTTCTAGAAATTACTCAGAACCCCCAAACATTATAATTTTTTTTTTTTTTTTAGCAGAGACCCTAGGGAATAAAATGGCGGTCGCTTTTTATGTCACACGGTATTTGCGCAGCGATTTTTCAAACGCCTTTTTTTTATAGTATAAAAAAAGAGCTCCTCGTGAAGTTGAATGACTTCTTTTTTTTTTATTAACGTTAAAAAAAAAGTAAAAATAAAAATAAAAACACAAACAGTGGGATGCGTTGTTTGCGCTGCACAGTCGCAGCATTTCATGTGTATTATATGGAAGGTGTATGGAAGGTGTATGGAAGGTGTATGGAAGGTATATGGAAGGTATATGGAAGGTATATGGAAGGTATATGGAAGGTGTATGGAAGGTATGTGTATGGAAGGTATATGGAAGGTGTATGGAAGGTACATGGAAGGTGTATGGAAGGTATATGGAAGGTGTATGGAAGGTACATGGAAGGTGTATGGAAGGTACATGGAAGGTATATGGAAGGTGTATGGAAGGTATATGGAAGGTACATGGAAGGTGTATGGAAGGTACATGGAAGGTATATGGAAGGTGTATGGAAGGTGTATGGAAGGTATATGGAAGGTATGTAGAAGGTGTATGGAAGGTGTATAGAAGGTGTATGGAAGGTGTATGGAAGGTATATGGAAGGTATATGGAAGGTGTATAGAAGGTGTATGGAAGGTGTATAGAAGGTGTATGGAAGGTGTATGGAAGGTGTATAGAAGGTGTATGGAAGGTATATGGAAGGTGTATGGAAGGTATATGGAAGGTGTATGGAAGGTATGTGTATGGAAGGTGTATGGAAGGTGTATGGAAGGTATATGGAAGGTGTATGAAAGGTGTATAGAAGGTGTATGGAAGGTGTATGGAAGGTATATGGAAGGTGTATAGAAGGTATATGGAAGGTGTATGGAAGGTATATGGAAGGTGTATGGAAGGTGTATGGAAGGTGTATGGAAGGTGTATGGAAGGTGTATGGAAGGTGCATGGAAGGTGTATGGAAGGTGTATAGAAGGTGTATGAAAGGTGTATAGAAGGTGTATGGAAGGTGTATGGAAGGTGTATGGAAGGTGTATGGAAGGTACATGGAAGGTATATGGAAGGTGTATGGAAGGTGTATGGAAGGTGTATGGAAGGTATATGGAAGGTGTATGGAAGGTGTATGGAAGGTGTATGGAAGGTGTATGGAAGGTGTATGGAAGGTATGTGTATGGAAGGTGTATGGAAGGTATATGGAAGGTGTATGGAAGGTGTATGGAAGGTACATGGAAGGTATATGGAAGGTGTATGGAAGGTGTATGGAAGGTGTATGGAAGGTATATGGAAGGTGTATGGAAGGTATATGGAAGGTATATGGAAGGTGTATGGAAGGTATATGGAAGGTGTATGGAAGGTGTATGGAAGGTGTATGGAAGGTATATGGGGAAGGTGTATAGAGAGGAGAAGGTGTATGGAAGGTATGTGTACTGGAAGGTGTATGGAAGGTATATGGAAGGTGTATAGAAGGTATATGGAAGGTGTATGGAAGGTGTATGGAAGGTATATGGAAGGTGTATGGAAGGTATATGGAACGTGTATGGAAGGTATATGGAAGGTATGTGTATGGAAGGTGTATGGAAGGTGTATGGAAGGTATATGGAAGGTGTATGGAAGGTGTATAGAAGGTGTATGAAAGGTGTATAGAAGGTGTATGGAAGGTGTATGGAAGGTGTATGGAAGGTGTATGGAGGGTATATGGAAGGTGTATGGAAGGTGTATGGAAGGTATATGGAAGGTGTATAGAAGGTATATGGAAGGTGTATGGAAGGTGTATGGAAGGTATATGGAAGGTGTATGGAAGGTGTATGGAAGGTATGTGGAAGGTGTATGGAAGGTGTATGGAAGGTGTATGGAAGGTGTATGGAAGGTATATGGAAGGTATATGGAAGGTGTATGGAAGGTGTACGGAAGGTGTATGGAAGGTATATGGAAGGTGTATGGAAGGTATATGGAAGGTATATGGAAGGTATGTGTACGGAAGGTGTATGGAAGGTATATGGAAGGTGTATGGAAGGTATATGGAAGGTGTATGGAAGGTATATGGAATGTGTATGGAAGGTGTATGGAAGGTATATGGAAGGTGTATGGAAGGTATATGGAAGGTGTATGGAAGGTGTATGGAAGGTGTATGGAAGGTGTATGGAAGTGTATGGAAGGTGTATAGAAGGTATATGGAAGGTGTATGGAAGGTGTATGGAAGGTGTATGGAAGGTACATGGAAGGTGTATGGAAGGTGTATGGAAGGTATATGGAAGGTACATGGAAGGTGTATGGAAGGTGTATGGAAGGTGTATGGAAGGTGTATGGAAGGTGTATGGAAGGTGTATGGAAGGTATATGGAAGGTACATGGAAGATGTATGGAAGGTGTATGGAAGGTGTATGGAAGGTGTATGGAAGATGTATGGAAGGTGTATGGAAGGTACATGGAAGGTGTATGGAAGGTGTATGGAAGGTACATGGAAGGTACATGGAAGGTATATGGAAGGTGTATGGAAGGTGTATGGAAGGTACATGGAAGGTACATGGAGGTGTATGGAAGGTGTATGGAAGGTGTATGGAAGGTGTATGGAAGGTGTATGGAAGGTACATGGAAGGTACATGGAAGGTGTATGGAAGGTATATGGAAGGTGTATGGAAGGTACATGGAAGGTGTATGGAAGGTGTATGGAAGGTACATGGAAGGTGTATGGAAGGTGTATGGAAGGTGTATGGAAGGTGTATGGAAGGTATATGGAAGGTACATGGAAGGTGTATGGAAGGTACATGGAAGGTGTATGGAAGGTGTATGAAAAATGTTTTTAACCACTTCCCATCCGCGCCACTTCACTCCCACATGTAAAATCACATTTTTTTTTCTAGAAAATTACTCAGAACCCCCAAACATTATATTTTTTTTTTTTTTAGCAGAGACCCTAGGGAATAAAATGGCGGTCGCTTTTTATGTCACACGGTATTTGCGCAGCGATTTTTCAAACGCCTTTTTTTTATAGTATAAAAAAAGAGCTCCTCGTGAAGTTGAATGACTTCTTTTTTTTTTATTAACGTTAAAAAAAAAGTAAAAATAAAAATAAAAACACAAACAGTGGGATGCGTTGTTTGCGCTGCACAGTCGCAGCATTTCATGTGTATTATATGGAAGGTGTATGGAAGGTGTATGGAAGGTATATGGAAGGTGTATGGAAGGTGTATGGAAGGTGTATGGAAGGTATATGGAAGGTATATGGAAGGTATATGGAAGGTATATGGAAGGTATATGGAAGGTGTATGGAAGGTATATGGAAGGTGTATGGAAGGTATATGGAAGGTGTATGGAAGGTACATGGAAGGTGTATGGAAGGTATATGGAAGGTGTATGGAAGGTACATGGAAGGTGTATGGAAGGTACTATGGAAGGTATATGGAAGGTACATGGAAGGTGTATGGAAGGTACATGGAAGGTATATGGAAGGTGTATGGAAGGTGTATGGAAGGTATATGGAAGGTGTATGGAAGGTATATGGAAGGTGTATGGAAGGTACATGGAAGGTGTATGGAAGGTATATGGAAGGTGTATGGAAGGTACATGGAAGGTGTATGGAAGGTACATGGAAGGTACATGGAAGGTATATGGAAGGTGTATGGAAGGTATATGGAAGGTACATGGAAGGTGTATGGAAGGTACATGGAAGGTATATGGAAGGTGTATGGAAGGTGTATGGAAGGTATGTAGAAGGTGTATGGAAGGTGTATAGAAGGTGTATGGAAGGTGTATGGAAGGTATATGGAAGGTATATGGAAGGTGTATAGAAGGTGTATGGAAGGTGTATAGAAGGTGTATGGAAGGTGTATGGAAGGTGTATAGAAGGTGTATGGAAGGTATATGGAAGGTGTATGGAAGGTATATGGAAGGTGTATGGAAGGTATGTGTATGGAAGGTGTATGAAAGGTGTATAGAAGGTGTATGGAAGGTGTATGGAAGGTATATGGAAGGTGTATAGAAGGTATATGGAAGGTGTATGGAAGGTATATGGAAGGTATGTGTATGGAAGGTGTATGGAAGGTGTATGGAAGGTGTATGGAAGGTGCATGGAAGGTGTATGGAAGGTGTATAGAAGGTGTATGAAAGGTGTATAGAAGGTGTATGGAAGGTGTATGGAAGGTGTATGGAAGGTATGTGTATGGAAGGTGTATGGAAGGTATATGGAAGGTGTATGGAAGGTGTATGGAAGGTGTATGGAAGGTGTATGGAAGGTATGTGTATGGAAGGTGTATGGAAGGTATATGGAAGGTGTATGGAAGGTGTATGGAAGGTACATGGAAGGTATATGGAAGGTGTATGGAAGGTGTATGGAAGGTGTATGGAAGGTATATGGAAGGTGTATGGAAGGTATATGGAAGGTATATGGAAGGTGTATGGAAGGTATATGGAAGGTGTATGGAAGGTGTATGGAAGGTGTATGGAAGGTGTATGGAAGGTATATGGAAGGTGTATGGAAGGTGTATAGAAGGTGTATGGAAGGTGTATGGAAGGTATATGGAAGGTGTATAGAAGGTATATGGAAGGTGTATGAAGGTGTATGGAAGGTATATGGAAGGTGTATGGAAGGTATATGGAAGGTGTATGGAAGGTATATGGAAGGTATGTGTATGGAAGGTGTATGGAAGGTGTATGGAAGGTATATGGAAGGTGTATGGAAGGTGTATAGAAGGTGTATGAAAGGTGTATAGAAGGTGTATGGAAGGTGTATGGAAGGTGTATGGAAGGTGTATGGAAGGTATATGGAAGGTGTATGGAAGGTGTATGGAAGGTATATGGAAGGTGTATAGAAGGTATATGGAAGGTGTATGGAAGGTGTATGGAAGGTATATGGAAGGTGTATGGAAGGTGTATGGAAGGTATGTGGAAGGTGTATGGAAGGTGTATGGAAGGTGTATGGAAGGTGTATGGAAGGTATATGGAAGGTATATGGAAGGTGTATGGAAGGTGTATGGAAGGTGTATGGAAGGTGCATGGAAGGTGCATGGAAGGTATATGGAAGGTGTATGGAAGGTGTATGAAAGGTGTATAGAAGGTGTATGAAAGGTGTATGGAAGGTGTATGGAAGGTATATGGAAGGTGTATGGAAGGTGTATGGAAGGTGCATGGAAGGTGCATGGAAGGTGCATGGAAGGTGCATGGAAGGTGTATGGAAGGTATATGGAAGGTGTATGGAAGGTGTATGAAGGTGTATGGAAGGTGTATGGAAGGTATATGGAAGGTACATGGAAGGTGTATGGAAGGTACATGGAAGGTGTATGGAAGGTGTATGGAAGGTGTATGGAAGGTACATGGAAGGTACATGGAAGGTACATGGAAGGTGTATGGAAGGTGTATGGAAGGTATATGGAAGGTGTATGGAAGGTACATGGAAGGTGTATGGAAGGTGTATGGAAGGTACATGGAAGGTACATGGAAGGTGTATGGAAGGTGTATGGAAGGTGTATGGAAGGTACATGGAAGGTGTATGGAAGGTGTATGGAAGGTACATGGAAGGTACATGGAAGGTGTATGGAAGGTGTATGGAAGGTACATGGAAGGTACATGGAAGGTGTATGGAAGGTGTATGGAAGGTATATGGAAGGTGTATGGAAGGTACATGGAAGGTATATGGAAGGTGTATGGAAGGTGTATGGAAGGTATATGGAAGGTATGTAGAAGGTGTATGGAAGGTGTATGGAAGGTGTATGGAAGGTATATGGAAGGTACATGGAAGGTGTATGGAAGGTACATGGAAGGTGTATGGAAGGTGTATGGAAGGTGTATGGAAGGTGTATGAAAAATGTTTTTAACCACTTCCCATCCGCGCCACTTCACTTCCACATGTAACAATCACATTTTTTTTTCTAGAAAATTACTCAGAACCCCCAAACATTATAATTTTTTTTTTTTTTAGCAGAGACCCTAGGGAATAAAATGGCGGTCGCTTTTTATGTCACACGGTATTTGCGCAGCGATTTTTCAAACGCCTTTTTTTTATAGTATAAAAAAAGAGCTCCTCGTGAAGTTGAATGACTTCTTTTTTTTTTATTAACGTTAAAAAAAAAGTAAAAATAAAAATAAAAACACAAACAGTGGGATGCGTTGTTTGCGCTGCACAGTCGCAGCATTTCATGTGTATTATATGGAAGGTGTATGGAAGGTGTATGGAAGGTATATGGAAGGTATATGGAAGGTGTATGGAAGGTATGTGTATGGAAGGTATATGGAAGGTGTATGGAAGGTATATGGAAGGTGTATGGAAGGTATGTGTATGGAAGGTATATGGAAGGTGTATGGAAGGTACATGGAAGGTGTATGGAAGGTGTATGGAAGGTGTATGGAAGGTATGTGTATGGAAGGTGTATGGAAGGTGTATGGAAGGTGTATGGAAGGTATATGGAAGGTATATGGAAGGTATGTGTATGGAAGGTGTATGGAAGGTGTATGGAAGGGTGTATGGAAGGTATATGGAAGGTATGTGTATGGAAGGTGTATGGAAGGTGTATGGAAGGTGTATGGAAGGTATGTATATGGAAGGTGTATAGAAGGTGTATGGAAGGTGTATGGAAGGTATATGGAAGGTGTATAGAAGGTATATGGAAGGTATATGGAAGGTATGTGTATGGAAGGTGTATGGAAGGTGTATGGAAGGTGTATGGAAGGTGTATGGAAGGTATATGGAAGGTGTATGGAAGGTGTATAGAAGGTGTATGGAAGGTGTATAGAAGGTGTATGGAAGGTGTATAGAAGGTGTATGGAAGGTGTATAGAAGGTGTATGGAAGGTATATGGAAGGTGTATAGAAGGTATATGGAAGGTATATGGAAGGTATGTGTATGGAAGGTGTATGGAAGGTGTATGGAAGGTGTATGGAAGGTATATGGAAGGTATGTGTATGGAAGGTGTATGGAAGGTGTATGGAAGGTGTATGGAAGGTATGTATATGGAAGGTGTATAGAAGGTGTATGGAAGGTGTATGGAAGGTATATGGAAGGTGTATAGAAGGTATATGGAAGGTATATGGAAGGTATGTGTATGGAAGGTGTATGGAAGGTGTATGGAAGGTGTATGGAAGGTGTATGGAAGGTATATGGAAGGTGTATGGAAGGTTGTATAGAAGGTGTATGGAAGGTGTATAGAAGGTGTATGGAAGGTGTATGGAAGGTATGTAGAAGGTGTATGGAAGGTGTATAGAAGGTGTATGGAAGGTGTATGGAAGGTATATGGAAGGTATATGGAGGTGTATAGAAGGTGTATGGAAGGTGTATAGAAGGTGTATGGAAGGTGTATGGAAGGTGTATAGAAGGTGTATGGAAGGTATATGGAAGGTGTATGGAAGGTATATGGAAGGTGTATGGAAGGTATGTGTATGGAAGGTGTATGAAAGGTGTATAGAAGGTGTATGGAAGGTGTATGGAAGGTATATGGAAGGTGTATAGAAGGTATATGGAAGGTGTATGGAAGGTATATGGAAGGTATGTGTATGGAAGGTGTATGGAAGGTGTATGGAAGGTGTATGGAAGGTGCATGGAAGGTGTATGGAAGGTGTATAGAAGGTGTATGAAAGGTGTATAGAAGGTGTATGGAAGGTGTATGGAAGGTGTATGGAAGGTATGTGTATGGAAGGTGTATGGAAGGTATATGGAAGGTGTATGGAAGGTGTATGGAAGGTGTATGGAAGGTGTATGGAAGGTATGTGTATGGAAGGTGTATGGAAGGTATATGGAAGGTGTATGGAAGGTGTATGGAAGGTACCATGGAAGGTATATGGAAGGTGTATGGAAGGTGTATGGAAGGTGTATGGAAGGTATATGGAAGGTGTATGGAAGGTATATGGAAGGTATATGGAAGGTGTATGGAAGGTATATGGAAGGTGTATGGAAGGTGTATGGAAGGTGTATGGAAGGTGTATGGAAGGTATATGGAAGGTGTTGGAAGGTGTATAGAAGGTGTATGGAAGGTGTATGGAAGGTATATGGAAGGTGTATAGAAGGTATATGGAAGGTGTATGGAAGGTGTATGGAAGGTATATGGAAGGTGTATGGAAGGTATATGGAAGGTGTATGGAAGGTATATGGAAGGTATGTGTATGGAAGGTGTATGGAAGGTGTATGGAAGGTATATGGAAGGTGTATGGAAGGTGTATAGAAGGTGTATGAAAGGTGTATAGAAGGTGTATGGAAGGTGTATGGAAGGTGTATGGAAGGTGTATGGAAGGTATATGGAAGGTGTATGGAAGGTGTATGGAAGGTATATGGAAGGTGTATAGAAGGTATATGGAAGGTGTATGGAAGGTGTATGGAAGGTATATGGAAGGTGTATGGAAGGTGTATGGAAGGTATGTGGAAGGTGTATGGAAGGTGTATGGAAGGTGTATGGAAGGTGTATGGAAGGTATATGGAAGGTATATGGAAGGTGTATGGAAGGTGTATGGAAGGTGTATGGAAGGTGCATGGAAGGTGCATGGAAGGTATATGGAAGGTGTATGGAAGGTGTATGAAAGGTGTATAGAAGGTGTATGAAAGGTGTATGGAAGGTGTATGGAAGGTATATGGAAGGTGTATGGAAGGTGTATGGAAGGTGCATGGAAGGTGCATGGAAGGTGCATGGAAGGTGCATGGAAGGTGTATGGAAGGTATATGGAAGGTGTATGGAAGGTGTATGAAGGTGTATGGAAGGTGTATGGAAGGTATATGGAAGGTACATGGAAGGTGTATGGAAGGTACATGGAAGGTGTATGGAAGGTGTATGGAAGGTGTATGGAAGGTACATGGAAGGTACATGGAAGGTACATGGAAGGTGTATGGAAGGTGTATGGAAGGTATATGGAAGGTGTATGGAAGGTACATGGAAGGTGTATGGAAGGTGTATGGAAGGTACATGGAAGGTACATGGAAGGTGTATGGAAGGTGTATGGAAGGTGTATGGAAGGTACATGGAAGGTGTATGGAAGGTGTATGGAAGGTACATGGAAGGTACATGGAAGGTGTATGGAAGGTGTATGGAAGGTACATGGAAGGTACATGGAAGGTGTATGGAAGGTGTATGGAAGGTATATGGAAGGTGTATGGAAGGTACATGGAAGGTATATGGAAGGTGTATGGAAGGTGTATGGAAGGTATATGGAAGGTATGTAGAAGGTGTATGGAAGGTGTATGGAAGGTGTATGGAAGGTATATGGAAGGTACATGGAAGGTGTATGGAAGGTACATGGAAGGTGTATGGAAGGTGTATGGAAGGTGTATGGAAGGTGTATGAAAAATGTTTTTAACCACTTCCCATCCGCGCCACTTCACTTCCACATGTAACAATCACATTTTTTTTTCTAGAAAATTACTCAGAACCCCCAAACATTATAATTTTTTTTTTTTTTAGCAGAGACCCTAGGGAATAAAATGGCGGTCGCTTTTTATGTCACACGGTATTTGCGCAGCGATTTTTCAAACGCCTTTTTTTTATAGTATAAAAAAAGAGCTCCTCGTGAAGTTGAATGACTTCTTTTTTTTTATTAACGTTAAAAAAAAAGTAAAAATAAAAATAAAAACACAAACAGTGGGATGCGTTGTTTGCGCTGCACAGTCGCAGCATTTCATGTGTATTATATGGAAGGTATATGGAAGGTGTATGGAAGGTATGTGTATGGAAGGTATATGGAAGGTGTATGGAAGGTATATGGAAGGTGTATGGAAGGTACATGGAAGGTGTATGGAAGGTGTATGGAAGGTGTATGGAAGGTATGTGTATGGAAGGTGTATGGAAGGTATATGGAAGGTGTATAGAAGGTATATGGAAGGTATATGGAAGGTATGTGTATGGAAGGTGTATGGAAGGTGTATGGAAGGTGTATGGAAGGTGTATGGAAGGTATATGGAAGGTGTATGGAAGGTGTATAGAAGGTGTATGGAAGGTGTATAGAAGGTGTATGGAAGGTGTATAGAAGGTGTATGGAAGGTGTATAGAAGGTGTATGGAAGGTATATGGAAGGTGTATGGAAGGTATATGGAAGGTATATGGAAGGTATGTGTATGGAAGGTGTATGGAAGGTATATGGAAGGTGTATGAAAGGTGTATAGAAGGTGTATGGAAGGTGTATGGAAGGTATATGGAAGGTGTATGGAAGGTGTATGGAAGGTGTATGGAAGGTGTATGGAAGGTGTATGGAAGGTGTATGAAAGGTGTATAGAAGGTGTATGGAAGGTGTATGGAAGGTATGTGTATGGAAGGTGTATGGAAGGTATATGGAAGGTGTATGAAAGGTGTATAGAAGGTGTATGGAAGGTGTATGGAAGGTATATGGAAGGTGTATGGAAGGTGTATGAAAGGTGTATAGAAGGTGTATGGAAGGTGTATGGAAGGTATGTGTATGGAAGGTGTATGGAAGGTATATGGAAGGTGTATAGAAGGTATATGGAAGGTATATGGAAGGTGTATGGAAGGTATATGGAAGGTGTATGGAAGGTGTATAGAAGGTGTATGAAAGGTGTATAGAAGGTGTATGGAAGGTGTATGGAAGGTATGTGTATGGAAGGTGTATGGAAGGTATATGGAAGGTGTATGAAAGGTGTATAGAAGGTGTATGGAAGGTGTATGGAAGGTATATGGAAGGTATATGGAAGGTGTATGGAAGGTGTATGGAAGGTGTATGGAAGGTGCATGGAAGGTGCATGGAAGGTATATGGAAGGTGTATGGAAGGTGTATGAAAGGTGTATAGAAGGTGTATGAAAGGTGTATGGAAGGTGTATGGAAGGTATATGGAAGGTGTATGGAAGGTGTATGGAAGGTGCATGGAAGGTGCATGGAAGGTGCATGGAAGGTGCATGGAAGGTGTATGGAAGGTATATGGAAGGTGTATGGAAGGTGTATGAAGGTGTATGGAAGGTGTATGGAAGGTATATGGAAGGTACATGGAAGGTGTATGGAAGGTACATGGAAGGTGTATGGAAGGTGTATGGAAGGTGTATGGAAGGTACATGGAAGGTACATGGAAGGTACATGGAAGGTGTATGGAAGGTGTATGGAAGGTATATGGAAGGTGTATGGAAGGTACATGGAAGGTGTATGGAAGGTGTATGGAAGGTACATGGAAGGTACATGGAAGGTGTATGGAAGGTGTATGGAAGGTGTATGGAAGGTACATGGAAGGTGTATGGAAGGTGTATGGAAGGTACATGGAAGGTACATGGAAGGTGTATGGAAGGTGTATGGAAGGTACATGGAAGGTACATGGAAGGTGTATGGAAGGTGTATGGAAGGTATATGGAAGGTGTATGGAAGGTACATGGAAGGTATATGGAAGGTGTATGGAAGGTGTATGGAAGGTATATGGAAGGTATGTAGAAGGTGTATGGAAGGTGTATGGAAGGTGTATGGAAGGTATATGGAAGGTACATGGAAGGTGTATGGAAGGTACATGGAAGGTGTATGGAAGGTGTATGGAAGGTGTATGGAAGGTGTATGAAAAATGTTTTTAACCACTTCCCATCCGCGCCACTTCACTTCCACATGTAACAATCACATTTTTTTTTCTAGAAAATTACTCAGAACCCCCAAACATTATAATTTTTTTTTTTTTAGCAGAGACCCTAGGGAATAAAATGGCGGTCGCTTTTTATGTCACACGGTATTTGCGCAGCGATTTTTCAAACGCCTTTTTTTATAGTATAAAAAAAGAGCTCCTCGTGAAGTTGAATGACTTCTTTTTTTTTATTAACGTTAAAAAAAAAGTAAAAATAAAAATAAAAACACAAACAGTGGGATGCGTTGTTTGCGCTGCACAGTCGCAGCATTTCATGTGTATTATATGGAAGGTGTATGGAAGGTGTATGGAAGGTATATGGAAGGTATATGGAAGGTGTATGGAAGGTATGTGTATGGAAGGTATATGGAAGGTGTATGGAAGGTATATGGAAGGTGTATGGAAGGTACATGGAAGGTGTATGGAAGGTGTATGGAAGGTGTATGGAAGGTATGTGTATGGAAGGTGTATGGAAGGTGTATGGAAGGTATATGGAAGGTGTATAGAAGGTATATGGAAGGTATATGGAAGGTATGTGTATGGAAGGTGTATGGAAGGTGTATGGAAGGTGTATGGAAGGTATATGGAAGGTATGTGTATGGAAGGTGTATGGAAGGTGTATGGAAGGTGTATGGAAGGTATGTATATGGAAGGTGTATAGAAGGTGTATGGAAGGTGTATGGAAGGTATATGGAAGGTGTATAGAAGGTATATGGAAGGTATATGGAAGGTATGTGTATGGAAGGTGTATGGAAGGTGTATGGAAGGTGTATGGAAGGTGTATGGAAGGTATATGGAAGGTGTATGGAAGGTGTATAGAAGGTGTATGGAAGGTGTATAGAAGGTGTATGGAAGGTGTATAGAAGGTGTATGGAAGGTGTATAGAAGGTGTATGGAAGGTATATGGAAGGTGTATGGAAGGTATATGGAAGGTATATGGAAGGTATGTGTATGGAAGGTGTATGGAAGGTATATGGAAGGTGTATGAAAGGTGTATAGAAGGTGTATGGAAGGTGTATGGAAGGTATATGGAAGGTGTATGGAAGGTGTATGGAAGGTGTATGGAAGGTGTATGGAAGGTGTATGGAAGGTGTATGAAAGGTGTATAGAAGGTGTATGGAAGGTGTATGGAAGGTATGTGTATGGAAGGTGTATGGAAGGTATATGGAAGGTGTATGAAAGGTGTATAGAAGGTGTATGGAAGGTGTATGGAAGGTATATGGAAGGTGTATGGAAGGTGTATGAAAGGTGTATAGAAGGTGTATGGAAGGTGTATGGAAGGTATGTGTATGGAAGGTGTATGGAAGGTATATGGAAGGTGTATAGAAGGTATATGGAAGGTATATGGAAGGTGTATGGAAGGTATATGGAAGGTGTATGGAAGGTGTATAGAAGGTGTATGAAAGGTGTATAGAAGGTGTATGGAAGGTGTATGGAAGGTATGTGTATGGAAGGTGTATGGAAGGTATATGGAAGGTGTATGAAAGGTGTATAGAAGGTGTATGGAAGGTGTATGGAAGGTATATGGAAGGTGTATGGAAGGTGTATGGAAGGTGTATGGAAGGTGTATGGAAGGTATATGGAAGGTGTATAGAAGGTGTATGAAAGGTGTATAGAAGGTGTATGGAAGGTGTATGGAAGGTATGTGTATGGAAGGTGTATGGAAGGTATATGGAAGGTGTATAGAAGGTATATGGAAGGTATATGGAAGGTGTATGGAAGGTATATGGAAGGTGTATGGAAGGTATATGGAAGGTATGTGTATGGAAGGTGTATGGAAGGTGTATGGAAGGTATATGGAAGGTGTATGGAAGGTGTATAGAAGGTGTATGAAAGGTGTATAGAAGGTGTATGGAAGGTGTATGGAAGGTATATGGAAGGTGTATGGAAGGTGTATGGAAGGTATATGGAAGGTGTATAGAAGGTATATGGAAGGTATATGGAAGGTGTATGGAAGGTATATGGAAGGTATATGGAAGGTATGTGTATGGAAGGTGTATGGAAGGTATATGGAAGGTATGTGTATGGAAGGTGTATGGAAGGTGTATGGAAGGTATAAGGAAGGTGTATGGAAGGTGTATAGAAGGTGTATGGAAGGTGTATGGAAGGTGTATGGAAGGTGTATGGAAGGTATATGGAAGGTGTATGGAAGGTATATGGAAGGCTGTATAGAAGGTATATGGAAGGTGTATGGAAGGTGTATGGAAGGTGTATGGAAGGTGTATGGAATGTGTATGGAAGGTGTATGGAAGGTGTATGGAAGGTGTATGGAAGGTGCATGGAAGGTGCATGGAAGGTGCATGGAAGGTATATGGAAGGTATATGGAAGGTATATGGAAGGTGTATGGAAGGTGTATGGAAGGTATATAGAAGGTATATGGAAGGTGTACGGAAGGTATACGGAAGGTGTATGGAAGGTGTATGGAAGGTATATGGAAGGTATATGGAAGGTATATGGAAGGTGTATGGAAGGTATATGGAAGGTGTATGGAAGGTGTATGGAAGGTATATAGAAGGTATATGGAAGGTGTATGGAAGGTGTATGGAAGGTGTATGGAAGGTGTATGGAAGGTATATGGAAGGTATATGGAAGGTATATGGAAGGTGTATGGAAGGTGTATGGAAGGTATATGGAAGGTGTATGGAAGGTGTATGGAAGGTGTATGGAAGGTGTATGGAAGGTATATAGAAGGTATATGGAAGGTGTACGGAAGGTATACGGAAGGTGTATGGAAGGTGTATGGAAGGTATATGGAAGGTATATGGAAGGTGTATGGAAGGTATATGGAAGGTATATGGAAGGTGTATGGAAGGTGTATGGAAGGTGTATGGAAGGTATATAGAAGGTATATGGAAGGTGTACGGAAGGTATATAGAAGGTATATGGAAGGTGTACGGAAGGTATACGGAAGGTGTATGGAAGGTATATGGAAGGTATATGGAAGGTATATGGAAGGTGTATGGAAGGTGTATGGAAGGTGTATGGAAGGTATATGGAAGGTATATGGAAGGTATATGGAAGGTGTATGGAAGGTATATGGAAGGTGTATGGAAGGTGTATGGAAGGTATATGGAAGGTATATGGAAGGTGTATGGAAGGTGTATGGAAGGTGTATGGAAGGTGTATGGAAGGTATATGGAAGGTGTATAGAAGGTATATGGAAGGTATATGGAAGGTGTATGGAAGGTATATGGAAGGTATATGGAAGGTATGTGTATGGAAGGTGTATGGAAGGTATATGGAAGGTATGTGTATGGAAGGTGTATGGAAGGTGTATGGAAGGTATAAGGAAGGTGTATGGAAGGTGTATAGAAGGTGTATGGAAGGTGTATGGAAGGTGTATGGAAGGTGTATGGAAGGTATATGGAAGGTGTATGGAAGGTATATGGAAGGTGTATAGAAGGTATATGGAAGGTGTATGGAAGGTGTATGGAAGGTGTATGGAAGGTGTATGGAATGTGTATGGAAGGTGTATGGAAGGTGTATGGAAGGTGTATGGAAGGTGCATGGAAGGTGCATGGAAGGTGCATGGAAGGTATATGGAAGGTATATGGAAGGTATATGGACAGGTGTATGGAAGGTGTATGGAAGGTATATAGAAGGTATATGGAAGGTGTACGGAAGGTATACGGAAGGTGTATGGAAGGTGTATGGAAGGTATATGGAAGGTATATGGAAGGTATATGGAAGGTGTATGGAAGGTATATGGAAGGTGTATGGAAGGTGTATGGAAGGTATATAGAAGGTATATGGAAGGTGTATGGAAGGTATATGGAAGGTATATGGAAGGTGTATGGAAGGTGTATGGAAGGTGTATGGAAGGTGTATGGAAGGTATATGGAAGGTATATGGAAGGTATATGGAAGGTGTATGGAAGGTGTATGGAAGGTATATGGAAGGTGTATGGAAGGTGTATGGAAGGTGTATGGAAGGTGTATGGAAGGTATATAGAAGGTATATGGAAGGTGTACGGAAGGTATACGGAAGGTGTATGGAAGGTGTATGGAAGGTATATGGAAGGTATATGGAAGGTGTATGGAAGGTATATGGAAGGTATATGGAAGGTGTATGGAAGGTGTATGGAAGGTGTATGGAAGGTATATAGAAGGTATATGGAAGGTGTACGGAAGGTATATAGAAGGTATATGGAAGGTGTACGGAAGGTATACGGAAGGTGTATGGAAGGTATATGGAAGGTATATGGAAGGTATATGGAAGGTGTATGGAAGGTGTATGGAAGGTGTATGGAAGGTAATATGGAAGGTATATGGAAGGTATATGGAAGGTGTATGGAAGGTATATGGAAGGTGTATGGAAGGTGTATGGAAGGTATATGGAAGGTATATGGAAGGTGTATGGAAGGTGTATGGAAGGTGTATGGAAGGTATATGGAAGGTATATGGAAGGTGTATGGAAGGTATATGGAAGGTGTATGGAAGGTATATGGAAGGTGTATGGAAGGTATATGGAAGGTGTATGGAAGGTATATGGAAGGTGTATGGAAGGTGTACGGAAGGTGTATGGAAGGTGTATGGAAGGTGTATGGAAGGTATATAGAAGGTATATGGAAGGTGTATGGAAGGTACATGGAAGGTATATGGAAGGTACTGTAGGTAGCTCTGAGGGTCGGTGTAAACTGGACCTTACATTTGAAGAACAGATCACAGCTCCAGTTCTATCAGATGGAGAAGATTTTGCATATCTATGTTTTTTTCCCCATAAATACCCCTCATGGTGTCAGATTAGTAATATGCTGTAATTTCCGTACAAAGTATCATTTCTCAGCAGGACTCGAAGCTGTTGCAATTCTTGTATGAAACCATTTCCCCCCGAAGGTTGCAGCGTCTTCACTCATCACTGACACGTTGGGACTTTAGTGACGAAGATCTGCTGCGAGTAAAAGCAAAAGCTAAGCATAGAAACCAACGTCTCATCGTTCCCCTTCTCTATTCCCTACATTTATTGTATGTCAAATCGCACGTAGATTCCTTGTTAGCTTATTAACCACTTCAGCCCCGGGAAGAATTTACCCCCCTCTTCCTGACCAGAGCACATTTTTGCGATTCGGCACTGCGCCACTTTTAACTGACAATTGCGCGGTCGTAAGGCGTGGCTCCCAAACAAAATTGACGTCCTTTTCTTTCCCCCACAAATAGAGCTTTCTTTTGGTGGTATTTGATCGCCTCTGCGGTTTTTATTTTTTGCGCTATAAACAAAAATAAGAGCGACAATTTTGAAAAAAAAAAACACATTATTTTTTACTTTTTGCTATAATAAATATCCCCCCAAAAATATATAAAAAAACAATTTTTTTCCTCAGTTTAGGCCGATACGTATTCTTCTACATATTTTTGGTAAAAAAAAAAAAAAATCGCAATAAGCGATTATTGAACGGTTTGCGCAAAAGTTATAGCGTCTACAAAATAGCGGATAGTTTTATGGCATTTTTATTAATCTTTTTTTTTTTTTTTAAATGGCGGCGATCAGCGATTTTTTCTTGTGACTGCAACATTATGGCAGACACATCGGACATTTTTGACACATTTTTGGGACCATTCACATTTATACAGCGATCAGTGCTATACAAATGCACTGATTCCTGTGTAAATGACACTGGCAGTGAAGGGGTTAACCACTAGGAGGCAGTGTAGGGGTTAAGTGTGTCCTAGGGGCGTGTTTTTTAACTGTGGGGGGCGTGGCTACGTGTGACACGTCACTGATCTCTGCTCCGATGACAGGGGGCAGAGATCAGTGTCACTGTCACTAGGCAGAATGGGGAGATGCTGTTTACATCAGCATCTCCCCATTCTTCCTCCCCGTGAGGCGATCGCGGGTATCCCTGCGGCAATCGAGTCCGCGGGACCCGTGACCCGACTCACGGAGCTTGCCGCGCACGCGCCGCCGCCTCTTAAAGGGCAACGTACCAATCTGCCGCAGTATATCTGCGTGAGGCGGTCGGCAAGCGGTTAATAAGCCTCTATTCACAACTGAGCGATGTGCAGTACAGGAGCTTCTTTAACCACAGAAGTTTAAATTGTTGTGACTGGACGTCATATGACGCCGTTCAGAACATGGCAGGCAGTGTGGCGATTGTAGGCGATTGTAGGCGATTGTAGGTGAGGTGTGTCACTCAGACACACCGTATCTCTGAACACGGTACAGAGCCTATGACGTAGGCTCTTTACCATGATATCAGTTGTGTCCATTCACAGCTGATCACAGTGTAAATAGGTAGTGCCAGTTATCGGCCTTCCTCTACTCACGCTGACAGCACGTGAGTGGAGGAGAGCTGATAAGCAGCTTCCCTGACAGTGCAATGATTATTAGTGCAGCCCCATCAGTGATGCCTGCCAGTGCCCACCAGTGATGCCCACTAGATCTGCTTTTCAGTGCCATCTGTCAGTGCCACCCATCAGTGCACAATGCTGCTGCCTATCAGTGCCACATATCAGTGCCATCTATCAGTGCACATTAGTGCTGCTTATCAGTGCCGCCTATCAGTGCCACATATCAGTGCCACCTATCAGACAGCACTTCAGTGCCACCTATCGGTGCACATTAGTACTGCCTATCTGTGCCGCCTATCAGTGTCAATAAAGGCTGCCCATCAGTGGCGATTATCAGTGCTGAATATCAGTGCTGCCTATCTGTACCCATAAAAGCTGCCCATCAGTGGCGATTATCAGTGCCGCCTATCAGTGCCACCTATCAGTGCCCATCAGTGCTGCCTATCAGTGCCACCTCTCAGTGCCCATAAAGGCTGCCCATCAGTGGCGATTATCAGTGCCGCCTATCAGTGCCGCCTATTAGTGCCCATCAGTGCTGCCTATCAGTGCCGCCTATCAGTGCCCATAAAGGCTGCCCATCAGTGGCGATTATCAGTGCCACCTATTAGTGCCCATAAAGGCTGCCCATCAGTGGCGATTATCAGTGCTGCCTATCAGTACCCATAAAGGCTGCCCATCAGTGGCGATTATCAGTGCCGCCTATCAGTACCCATAAAGGCTGCCCATCAGTGGCGATTATCAGTGCCGCCTATCAGTACCCATAAAGGCTGCCCATCAGTGGCGATTATTAGTGCCACCTATCAGTGCTGCCTATTAGTGCCCATCAGTGCTGCATATAAGTGTCCTCTCATCAGCGCACATCAGTGAAGGAGAAAAATTACTTATTTACAACATTTTATAACAGAAAGTAAGAAAAAAAATTTTTTTTATTTCAAAATTTTCAGTTTTTTTTTTTTCATTTGTTTAGCAAAAAATAACAAACCCAGCGGTGAATAAATATCACCAAAAGAAAGCTTTATCTGTCTCAAAAAAATGATAAAAACCTCATACGAGTACAGTGTTACATGACCGCGCAATTATCATTCAAAGTGCGAGAGCGCTGAAAGCTGAAAATTGGCCTGGGCAGGAAGGGGGTGAAAGTGCCCGGTATTGAAGGGGTTAAGACACGATTGTGTGGTTTTTTTTTTTGGCCCCATGGACTTTTTATATGCGAGTTTGTGAAAAAATGCACATTTTTTTGTGCGCACCCATTGAAGCCTCTAAGGCCAAAAATGCTTGTTTCTGTCTGAAAAAATCCCACCTACCCAGGTCAACTCAAAGTAAATCCTACAGTCCAATCAGCTGATTAATTTTGTGCTGGAGGTTGGATTACTGGCAAAGTGCATTCCAGAGAAGTGAGTGAGAAGGTTGTTGTATTGTATTTGAGCGGAGGAGAAGAGATACGGTCATTGTGTGTGTTAATGGATTCAATAAACAAACGACTTTCCAAACTACGAATCGTTATCACAAATCAATATTATACATACATAAATATCGAATTTCAACTAATACAAAAGAAATTATAGCGGGTACGAATTAATTCGACATGATTCGGTAATTCGTTAAAGATCTAACGAAACAAAAGGTCACCTCAAAGTAAATCTTATTCCCCGTACACACGATCGGAGATTCCGCCAGCAAAAGTCGGATGTGAGCTTTTGGTCAGAAATTCCGACCGTGCGCGTGCTCCATCGGACTTTCGCTGGCGGAATTCCAGCCAGCAAAAGATTGAGAGCGGGTTCTCAATTTTTCGGTCGTAAAAAGTTCCTATCCGAAAATGCGATCGTCCGTATGCAATTCTGACGCGCAAAAAAAAAATCACGCATGCTCGGAAACAATTCGACGCATGCCCGGAAGCATTGAACTTCATTTTCTCGGCCTCGTCGTAGTGTTGTACGTCACCGCGTTCTTGACGGTCGAAAGTTCGGAGACCGTGAGTATGCAAGGCAAGCTTGAGCAGAATTCCGTCGGAAAAACCATCCAAGGTTTTTATGACGGAATTTCTGATCGTGTGTACGCGGGCATGACAGTCCAATCAGCTGATTAATTTTGTGCTGGAGGTTGGATTACTGGCAAAGTGCATTCCTGAGAAGTGAGTGAGAAGGGTGTTGTGTTGTATTTGAGCAGAGGAGAAGAGATATGGTCATTGTGTGTGTTAAAAGATTCAATAAACAAACGACTTTCCAAATTACGAATCATAGGGGGTTATTTACAAAAGGCAAATCCACTTTGCACTGCAAGTGCACTCGGAAGATCTGAAATGAGGGGAAGCTCTGCTGATTTTATTATCCAATCATGTGCAAGCTAAAATTATGTTTTTTATTTTTCTCGCATGTCCCCCTCGGATCTACAGCGACTTTACTTCCAAGTGTACTTGTAGTGCAAAGTGGAGTTTCCTTTAGTATATAACTCCCAATATCACGAATTTATACATACATGAATATTGATTTTCAATGAATATGAAGGAAATTATAGCTCATATAACGAATGAATTCGACATGATTCGAGATTCAGTATAACGAATATCGACACTCTACAGAAAAAACGAATAATCCAAAAACGTATTAACGTAACATAACGGATATAACAGAAAGAAATTATGTATTTTACGAATGAAATATATAGAAAGTCCCACCTAGACACCAATTTCTTTTGTGTACTCCTTTAACGGGATGATGCTTTCAGAAGTTTAAACAAAGATGTTGTATTGATTTATTGGATGCTCCACTCCCATCCTTTTGCTCTCTGTAGCAGCTGGGATTTTATGTGATAGACCAACACAAAGTGGCACATAATTGTGAAGTGGAAGGAAAATGATAAATGGTTTTCATTTTTTTTTTTTTTTACAAATAAATATGTGAAAAGTGTGTGTGTGTGGGGGGAGGCATTTGTATTCACCCCCCCCCCCCTTTACTCTGATACCCCTAACTAAAATCTAGTGGAACCAATTGCCTTCAGAAGTCACCTAATTAGTAAATAGAGTGTGTAATATAATCTCAATATAAATACAGCTGTTCTGTGAAGCCCTCAGAGGTTTGTTAGAGAACCTTAATGAACAAACAGCATCATAAAGGCCAAGGAACACACCAGACAGGTCAGGGATAAAGTTGTGGAGAAGTATAAAGCAGGTTTAGGTTATAAAAAAAATCTCCCAAGCTTTGAACATCTCACGGAGCTCTGTTCAATCCATCATCGGAGAATGGAAAGAGTATGGCACAACTGCAAACCTACCAAGACATGGCCGTCCACCTAAACTGACCGGCCGGGCAAGGAGAGCATTCATCAGAGAAGAGCCAAGAGGTCCATGGTAACTCTGGAGGAGCTGCAGAGATCCACAGCTCAGGTGGGAGAATCTGTCCACAGGACAACTATTAGTCGTGCTCTCCACAAATCTGCCCTTTATGGAAGAGTGACAAGAAGAAAGACATTGGTGAAAGAAAGTCATAAGAAGTCCAGTTTGTAGTTTGTGAGAAGCCATGTGGAGGACACAGCAAACATGTGGAAGAAGGTGATCTGGTCAGATGAGACCAAAACTGAACTTTTTGACCTAAAAGAAAATCGCTATATGTGGGGGAAAACTAACACTGCACATCACCCTGAACACACCATCCCCACCGTGAAACATGGTGGTGGCAGCATCATGTGGTGGGGATGCTTTTCTTCAGCAGGGACAGGGAAGCTGGTCAGAGTTGATGGGAAGATGGATGGAGACAAATACAGGACAATCTTAGAGGACCCAAAAAGACTTGCAGCTGTAATTGCAGTGAAAGGGGATCCTACAAAGTAATGACTCAGGGGGGCGCCATACAAATGCCCCCCCCCCACACTTTTCACAGATTTATTTGTAAATAATGTTGAAAACCATTTATCATTTTCCTTCCACTTCACAATTATGCACCACTTTGTGTTGGTTTATCACATAAAAATCCCAATATTATACATTTACGTTTTTGGTTTTAACTAAGTATGGGCTCGGGTGTGTTCGCAACTTCACGTGCCCGCGCCCGTCAGGAAGCTGTCACTCCGCAGCGCTAATCGCAGGTATTTCCCGATCTGTCGGAAATTGTCTCCACACGATCGAAATTTCCGTCAACGGAGTTTGTTGCCGGACAATTTGAGATCCAGCTCTCGAATTTTAGTTGTCGGAAAATTCAGACAAAAAAAAATGTCCGGCGGAGCCTACACACAGTCGGAATTTCCGACAACGAGCTCCCATGGAACATTTGTTGTCGGAAAATCCGATCGTGTGTACGCGGCATTACTGTGAAGAAGCCTTTCCATATGTGGAGGTTAAATCTTTTTTTCCCTCCAGACGTAAGCTTGCGGCGTCAGCTTTGTTCAGTATAGATGAACGTCACCACCATGGAGGGTAAAACTGCAACATGTCCTCCACCCAAAAGGAGACAAAAAGGGAGACTTACCAGATGGTTGGTCCTCAGATATGAAGGTGGTCAATATGCATCTAATAAGGATATCATCCCAATGATTATCAATGGCAACCGTCCTGATAAAAAAAAAAAAGGTAAAAGCCGTATCCTCCTAAAAATGATCAGCTCCTGGATGGATGGTCCATATAAAAATGAAGGAGGAACCGCCCTGCCATACCCCGGTGTGCCTTCTCAGCTCTCTGCGGATGGGAAATAAGGTCCTATAATAACCTTGGCTGGATGGACTTCTTTATTCCCACATTACTGTAATGACGGAGGATGGTCTGTGAATTTGTGCTGTCTGAGTGGTTACAATTATTTGTGGCAATGCTGACAATTCAGAATAATGAGAGAAATGAAGACATATTATAGCGAATGACAAAATGATGACATAACTGCCCACTGGTTTGGGGAAAAAGGAAGAGGCAGCATGACCAGAAGGTTATGAAATGTTCTCGGCAGGGAGGGGAACACGGCATTAGGCAATCCAGGAGAGGAGGTAAAAAGTGAATCAAGAGCCAACATTTTTTATTTAGCTTTTCAGGATTATTATTATTATTATTATCATTATACAGGATTTATAGAGCGCCTACAGTTTGCACAGTGCTTTACAACATGGGTGCAGACAGTACACTTACAATACAAATCAATACAGGAGGAATCAGAGGGCCCTGCTCATTGTAACTAATCTAGGCAGTGGCGGCTGGTGCTCAATATCTTGGGGTTGCGGCAAGCAAATCTGCCCCGTGCACAAGACGGATGGCAGCGATCAGCGCCCCCCCCCCGTTCGCTTGGGGGAAGGAGGCGATCAGTCCCCCCCCGGCGGAGATGGACAGCGGCGATCAGTTCCCCCCCTGCCGAAATAAAAAACAAGATCTGTTGCGCTAATATCTCCTTAATAGTTCCCCCCTACCGTAGGAGACAGATGGCGACGATCAGTGGCCTTACCTTAGGAGGCCAATGCTGCTCCTAGCTCCAGGGAAGTGCCGGGGCCGTTGCTTCTCCTCCCGAATAGGAAGTGGGTCCTCCTGAGACCCGATTGGCCGGGAGTCCTAAGACTCCCTGGCCAATTGGGTCTCAGGACCTGCTATTGTTCTGAGACCCGACAGGGCCAAACGTGACTCAGGATTCGCTATTGCCACACAGCTAGGTGGGCTCGGGGCGCAGTGCTCTGTGCCCCGAGGATACCCTTTTTTTAAGCCAATTAAAACCTCAGGCTCTAATCACGTGCTTAAAAAAAAAAAAAGCACCCATTGAAATCGATGCGTCCGGTGCCCTGCATGTAGATTAGGAGCCGGGCGCATGGATTAGGGGGGCGGCGTCCCTAATGGACGGGCCGCCACTGAATCTAGGAGATAAGTGCACTTTAAGACAAGGGTGCCCTTATTTATTTTTCCCTCTTTTCCCTGACCTAATCTACCCCACCTTCCCCCTCGACAGATGGGGAAGAAAACGCAGTTCCGCCGCTTGCTTACATCCAGTGGTACGAGCCTACACTGGTCTAGCTGCGTCAGCATCCTGACCACCACCCCTATATGAGCTTGGTGGATATCCCATTCCAAAACCATGGTCATTAGTATGGAACTGCCCCCCCCATAACCAATAATATGGAGTCCCCCCCCCTCCCCCGATGACTATTAATATGGAATTCCCCCATAACCATTATTAGGAAGTTATCCGTCCCTGGCCAATAATGTGGAATCCCCCCCACCCATGGCCATTATTATGGAGTTGCCCCTCTATGACCATTATAATGAAGTCGCCCCCCTAATGACCTATAAAGTGATAGTAAAGGTTTAGTTTTTTATAAAAAAAAAAAACATTAAGAAAGAATTGCCCCCCCACCTCCACCCATGGCCATTATTATAGGGATGCCCTCCCCCATAGCCGATAATATGGAGTTGCCCCCCTCCATGGCTATTAATATGGAGTTGTGTTGTGCTCCATGACCATTAATATGATCTTACACCCCCCCCCCTTATGACCATTAATATGGAATTGCCCCCCCCCCATGACTATTAATATGGAAATGCCAATCCCCCATGTCCATTAATATGGAGCGCCCCCCCCCCCCCCCCATGACCATAAATATGAAGTTACCCTCCATGACTATTAATATTGAGTTTTCACCTTAAACTATTAATATAGAAATGCCCCTCCCCATGGCCAATAATATGAGGTTGCCCCCCCCTCCCCTAATGAGCATTAATATGGAGTTGCCCCCCCCCCCCCCATGACTATTAACATGAAATTACCCCCCTTCATGGGCATTGATATAGAATTGCCTCCCTAATGACCAATACTATGAAGTTGAGGTTAGGGCTCTGTGCAGGACACTCGAGTTCCTCTACACCACGGTGACGCCATGCCTTTTATGGAGCTGGCATTGTACACAGGGGCGCAGTCATGGGGGGACAGAAAAGGGTCTTCATCAAACTGATACCACAAGGTTGAGCTGTTGGTCATCCTATTCCATAACCATGGCCATTAATATGGAGTTGCCCTCAATTCCAAAACGATGATCCTTAATATTGAGTTGGTCCTCCTTTGTGGCTATAACATCCTCCACACTTCTGCAAAGACTTTCCACAAGATTTTGGAGGGTGTCTGGGAATTTGTGCCCATGTGTGAGGTTGGGTATTGATGGGGGATAAGACCTGGCTTACAGTCGGCGTTCCAATTCACCCCAAAGTGTTAAGTAGGGATGAGGACGGGGCTCTGTGCAGGACACTCGAGTTCCTCCACACCAAACTGGTGACGCCATGCCTTTTACTTAGCTGGAATTGTACACAGGGGCACAGTCATGGGGGAAAAGAAAAGGGTCTTCATCAAACTGATACCACAAGCTTGAGCTGTTGGTCATCCTATTCCATAACCATGGCCATTAATATGGAGTTGCCTTCAATTCCAAAACGAACACCCTTTATATTGAGTTGGTCCTCCTTTGTGGCTATAACATCCTCCACACTTCTGCTAAGACTTTCCACAAGATTTTGGAGGGTATCTTTGGGCATTTGTGCCCATGTGTGAGGTTGGGTGTTGATGGGGGGTAAGACGCGGCTTACAGTCGGCGTTCCAATTCATCCCGAAGGTGTTCAGTAGGGTTGAGGTCGGGGCTCTGTGCAGAACACTTGAGTTTCTCCACACCAAACTGGTCACACCATGTCTTTATGGAGCTGGATTTGTACACAGGGACCCAGTCATGGTGGAACAGAAAATGGTCTTCAACAAACTGTTACCACAAGATGGAAGAGCACAATTGTCTACAATGTCTTTATATGATGTAGTAATAACAGGACCCTTTACTGAAGACAACTGAACTCCGTCATTTGGAGGGGGTTCACATATTTTTGGCCATAGAGTGCAACAGATACTGCTAGTGCCAGGGAAACTTTTATCACTGCGTTGTATCCCACTTATATGTATTTTTGTGTTGTATTGAGTTTATCAGGTTGCTATTATTCTTAAGCGGACATCTACTGGTGCTTTGGGGCCACCACAACTAACTTACTATGCGATTTGATATCTCATTCTGACCTCCCCTCCTGTTTATTGCTAATTAATTTAGTCTTAGCTAGACCTTCCAGTTCCTTCCATGTTCCCTCAGTCAATGTTAGTTTTTTGCAGAGACAGGCCTTGGGAAAGTCATTGAGGTTGATTTACTAAAAGGCAAATATACCGTGCAGTTGCTCCAGATCTGAGGGGAAGCTCTAAGATGATGGGCAGCTCTGCTGATTACTTTCATCCAATTATGACAAGCAAAATGCTGTTTTTTTACATTCCTTGCATGGGATTGAGTTGAGTATTCTTTGCAAAGTGAAGTTTTACCTCATTTACTAAGCTCTGGAGCAAGTGCTCTTGCAGTGCACAGAATATTTACCTTCAGTAAATCAAACCCACTGTCTTCTTAGACTTTAAAAGGCTGGTAAAACATCCTCTGTACTGCAATTAACTAAAGTAAAACTGTGCTGGAATCATCTCCTGTGTCATTTTGAAGAGTTAAGCTGCCTGTGGATGGTGCCAAGTCAGCAGGTGACCATACTGTCTGGATAGACTTGGTCCACATAGGTATGTCCATGCATAAAGCACCATTTGAAACTCATTGAAAACTAAACTCTAGGGAGAGAAAAAAATAAATAAAATTTGCCCAGGGTACCAGGAAACAAACTCTTCTACTTACCTTATCCCTTGCTACTGCAGGTTTCCCAGAAGCCATTTTTGTTTGGTGCTCCATCAAGAGGTTACAGCTTTGACTGTAGTAGTCTTGTAATATAAGTAACGATGCACAACCCCAAATCACAGGAGAGAAGAGGAATGTGCCGGCTGGTGGTGGTGGTGATGTTGATGGTGGTGTTGGTGTTGATGGGGGTGGTGGTGTTGATGGGGGTGGTGGTGTTGGTGGTGGTGGTGTTGGTGGTGATGGTGGTGATGGTGTTGATGGTGGTGTTGATGGTGGTGTTGATGAAGTTGGTGGTGGTGGGGTTGGTGTTGATGATTTTGGTGGATTTGATGATGGTGGTGGTGCTGGTGGTGGTGTTGATGGAGGTGGTTTTGGTGGTGTTGATGGTGGTGTTGGTGCTGATGATGGTGGTGGTGTTGATGATGGCGGTGGTTCTGGTGGTGTTGGTGGTGGTGTTGATGGTGGTGTTGATGGTGGTGGTGGTGTTGGTGCTGATGATGGTGGTGGTGGTGTTTATGGTGGTGTTGATGATGTTGTTGATGGTGGTGGTGGGGTTGGTTGTGTTGATCATGTTGGTGGTGTTGATGATGGTGTTGATGATGGTGGTGGTGGTGTTGGTGCTGATGATGATGATGGCGGTGGTTCTGGTGGTGTTGGCGGTGGTTCTGGTGGTGTTGGTGGTGGTGGTGTTGATGATGGTGGTGGTGTTGATGATGGTGTTGATGATGGCGGTGGTTCTGGTGGTGTTGGTGGTGGTGTTGATGATGTTGGTGGTGTTGATGATGGTGTTGATGATGGTGGTGGTGGTGTTGGTGCTGATGATGGTGGTGGTGGTGTTGATGGTGGTGTTGATGATGTTGTTGATGGTGGTGGTGGGGTTGGTTGTGTTGATCATGTTGGTGGTGTTGATGATGGTGTTGATGATGGTGGTGGTGGTGTTGGTGCTGATGATGGTGGTGGTGTTGATGATGGTGTTGATGATGGCGTTGGTTCTGGTGGTGTTGGCGGTGGTTCTGGTGGTGTTGGTGGTGGTGGTGGTGTTGATGATGGTGGTGGTGTTGATGATGGTGTTGATGATGGCGGTGGTTCTGGTGGTGTTGGTGGTGGTGGTGGTGTTGATGATGTTGGTGGTGTTGATGATGGTGTTGATGATGGTGTTGATGATGGTGGTGGTGGTGTTGGTGCTGATGATGGTGGTGGTGTTGGTGGTGTTGATGATGGTGTTGATGATGGCGGTGGTTCTGGTGGTGTTGGCGGTGGTTCTGGTGGTGTTGGTGGTGGTGGTGGTGTTGATGATGGTGGTGGTGTTGATGATGGTGTTGATGATGGCGGTGGTTCTGGTGGTGTTGGTGGTGGTGGTGGTGTTGATGATGTTGGTGGTGTTGATGATGGTGTTGATGATGGTGGTGGTGGTGTTGGTGCTGATGATGGTGGTGGTGTTGGTGGTGTTGATGATGGTGTTGATGATGGCGGTGGTTCTGGTGGTGTTGGTGGTGGTGGTGGTGTTGATGATGATGGTGGTGTTGCAACTACTTTTTACTAGCAGCCCCCCCCCCGAGGCAAAACCAACATTTCACCCTTCCGGCCCAGGGGAAGTCCCACCACTGCAGGGGTAGTTTTTTTACTTTATGGTTCAGCTTTTGAACCATAAACTTGAACAATGTAGATTTTCGAGGGTTATGAATTTGATATTTTGTTGACATTTCCAGGGTGAGCTACAGTAGAGAACAGGTCGGGGCGGTTATGACAGAACTTATTGGAAGTGACATCTCTTAGGGAGAGAAGAAGTGGGAATAATAACAAACGCTTTACATAAACAAGTATAGAGAAAGTTGGAGGACAAACATTACATTTTAGCTCATTTTTAGTTTTCCCGTCTCCTTTAATTCAGTAAAATGTTTAGCATCAATAAAAGGCACCTTCTTGTACCCTTAAATTCAAACCAGTAAAGCTGCCCCTCCCCCTCTTTAAAGCGAAAATAATATAATTTACTCTATAAGAAATATAAAGGAAAGGATAAAGGCGCTAATATCAATCAGCAAAAAAAAAAAAAACAATAATTCATAAAAAGTCAAACACAAATAAAGAATAACCACTTCAGCTCCAGAAGATTTACCCCCCTTCATGACCAGGCCATTTTTTGCCATACAGCACTGTGTTATTTTAACTGACAATTGCGCGGCTGTGCGACGTTGTGCCCAAATAAAATTGATGTCCTTTTTTTCCCCCACAAATAGAGATTTCTTTTGGCGGTATTTGATCGCCTCTGTGGTTTTTATTTTTTGCGCTATAAACAAAAAAAGAGCGACAATTTTGAAAAAATAAAATAAAACAATCCTTTTTTTTTACTTTCTGCTATAAAAAAAAATACCCAATAAAAAAAAAAAACAAAAACAAATTTCTTCATCAATTTAGACCGATATATATTTTGCTACGTACATGTTTTTGGTAAAACAAAATCGCAATAAGCGGATATCGATTGGTTTGCTCAAAAGTTATGGCTTTTTTTTTTACTAGTAATGGCAGCGATCATTTAGCGGGATTACGATATTCAGGTGGACAAATTGGATAAAAACTGACACTTTTGACACTTTTTGGGGACCAGTGACACCAATACAGTGATCATCAGTGCTAAAAAAAAAAAAAAAAAAAAAAAAAAGCACTGTCACTGTACTAATGACACTGGCAGGGAAGGGGTTAACATCAGGGGAGCTTAAAGGGTTAAATGTGTTCCCTGGGAGTGCTTTCTTACTGTGTGGGGGAGGGTTTCATTGTAGGAAGACAGAGATCCGTGTTCCTGCTTAGCAGAAACACAGGATCTCCGTCTTCCCTTGTCACAGAACGCCGTTCTGCCTCTCTCGGAACGATTGCTGGGTTCCTGGCGGACCACGCCGATCGGCTGCCTCTGTGTCCAATCACAGCTGGAGTGGGGCTCCACCAGGCATTTACTGTCGGTCTTCTGCGTGCCAATAAATAATCTTCCAATCGTGCAGAGGAACCTGATAAAGCAGCCGCTCGCAGCCCAGAGAGAAGCTGGGGTAAAGTGCGGGGCCCCGACTGACTGACCAACCGGGGGGGGGGGGTGTGGCATCAGGTGGATTGTTTGCCCCCAACAAGAAAAAAAACAAAAAACAAACACCAGCCGCCACTGGGATTTACACTCACCGGCCACTTTATTAGGTTCACCTGTTCAATTGCTTGGTAACAAAAACCTTTCGTGCCTTATTCCTACTACAAGGGGTGTTTTTACATTTCTTGTAATAGGAATAAAAGTAATCAAAACAAAAATATATATATTTAATGCGCCCCTGTCCCCTTGTGCTCGCACGCAGAAGCGAGTGCATACGTAGGTTGCGCCCGCATGTAAACGGCGTTCGAACCACACGTGCGAGGTATCTCTGCAAGCATTAGAGAGAGAGAACAATCCTTCTAGCACAAGACCCTTTTCTGTAACTCTAAACTGGTAACCTGTAAAAAAAATTGAAAGTGTCGCCTATGGAGGTTTTTCGGTACCGAAGTTTGTCGGAAAATGCGACCGTGTGTGTACGCTCCATCGGTCTTTTGCTGGCCAAATTCCAGCCAGCAAAAAGATTGAGAGCATGCTTTCAATTTTTCGGTCGGAAAAAGTTCCTATCCGAAAATGCGAGCGTCTGTGGCAAAATTCCTACGCATGCTCGGAAAAAATCCGACGCACGCTCGGAAGCACTGAACTTTATTTTCTCGGCTCGTCGTAGTGTTGTACGTCACCGCGTTCTTGGCGGTCGTAATTTCAGCGAACCTTTGCGTGACCGCGTGTAGGCAAGGCAAACTTGAGCGGAATCCCGTCGGAAAAGCCGTCGTATCTTTTTCCGACGAGAAAACCGACCGCGTGTACGCGGCATTACACTTCACTCCCAGCTATGAGTGAGCACTTGGTGTAAGTGCGAAACGCGTCAGCTATTTTTGTACCACTCCACAGTCGTGTCTTGTGTACCCCATGATCCTGTATTTTGAATAAAATAAGAAGAATTTATCCATTCCGGTGTGCGGCTGTCCAGGTCTTCTTGTTCTCTTCTAATTACACTTCACTCCACCAGCACTTCCTAGCTAGCACCGCATGGTTAGGCCTGACACTACTTCAGCCAGGCCTCAGTGAACTGCCTTTTTCCGGGCAGGGACCTCGGACCCCTTTGGTGTAGAACTAGTTCAGGTGCTAGCTGTCCTCAATTCAGCTACCAATCCCAGATAGCTCTCTTCAGGTCCTGCCAATCAGCCTGGCTGCAAAGACCTCTCTCCACTGCCCTTCCCACGGTCCTCTCTTCTGGTTCTGCACCCATCACAACTGCAATCTCCCAGTTCTCTCAGGAGTTCCTCCCCAGTCCTCCCGACTGTGCTCACTCCCCAGTCCTCCCGACTGCGACCAGTTGTCCTCCCTGAAGACTCTTAAATGTGTTCTCTCCCGCTGTCCTCTACTTGCTCTCTCATGTGCCTCTCCTTCCAGGATCTCTTCACTCCTCCTGGGTGCACCAGGGTCGCCCAGGGTCACCCCCCGCCCAGACTGGGGAGCTCCCCGTGGGCCACGACAGCTTCCACAGTGCATTTCTCTCCTACAGGTAAAAATCATAATTTTTATTGCCAGAAAATTACTCAGAACCCCCAAACATTTATGTAGCACCCTCTAGTTAGGTAGGTGCTAGAGTGAGGATTTTTCTGGCAGAGTAGGAAAATGTAGGCAGGTCTAGCTGGTAGTGTCACTGTCACCTCCCTCTTCTTTCTAGAAGATGCTAGAAGGAAAGGAGGAGAGGTGGGGCTGCCCGTGCTAGCTTTAGGAGCCTTGATCAATCCCCAACTTGGATGCTAGAAGATGCTAGAACGAAAGGAGGAGAGGAGAGGTGGGGCTGCCTGGGGTATCTTGAGGGAGCCTTGGTCAATCCCCAACTTGGACTGTCAGGGGGCAGGAATCCTCAAATACTTGGGGTCAGCCCAGCTGGGGAGGAGTTGTCGGGTGAGAGAGTATGGACTCCAGGTTGACCTGGCTGACCCCAGGTATTTGAGGAGGCCTGCCCCCTGACAATCCAAGTTGGGGATTGACCAAGGCTCCCTCAAGATACCCCAGGCAGCCCCACCTCTCCTCTCCTCCTTTCGTTCTAGCATCTTCTAGTATCCAAGTTGGGGATTGATCAAGGCTCCTAAAGATAGCCCGGGCCGCCCCACCTCTCCTCTCCTCCTTTCGTTCTAGCATCTTCTAGCATCCAAGTTGGGGATTGATCAAGGCTCCCTCAAGATACCCCAGGCATCCCCACCTCTCCTCTCCTCCTTTCGTTCTAGCATCTTCTAGCATCCAAGTTGGGGATTGACCAAGGCTCCTCAAGATACCCCAGGCAGCCCCACCTCTCCTCTCCTCCTTTCGTTCTAGCATCTTCTAGCATCCAAGTTGGGGATTGACCAAGGCTCCTCAAGATACCCCAGGCAGCCCCACCTCTCCTCCTTTCCTTCGAGCATCTTCTAGAAAGAAGAGGGAGGCGACGGTGACACTACCAGCTAGACCTGCCTACATTTTCCTACTCTGCTCGAAAAATCCTCACTCTATCACCTACCTGACTAGAGGGTGCTACATAAATGTTTGGGGGTCCTGAGTAAGTTTTCTAGCAATAAAAATGATGATTTTTACATGTAGAAGAGAAATGTCAGAATGGTCTCAGTATGGAAGTGGTTGAAGTTGTGCATGCTCTACGTTTTGGTGCGGTCCCGCGCGATTTCCACCCATTGAAAATGAATAGGCTCTGCATGCGTTCCTGTGCAGTTCCTGGTGAGAACCGGCCCTCATATGCCCCAGTGCTAGTCCCCCGAGCACATGTAGCCAAAGACTTTGCACACTCTGATGTGTCTGAAATGCATTTAGCTGCTTTACATTGAACTTTCAGTTGGGGTTTAAAGAAGTTTTTATTATGGTTATAAAGTAATTATGTGCGCTACGTAATAACAGAAACGTTATGATGGTAATAAATTGTTACAATGACTCTTGTTGTTCTGTTTTGCTTTTTTTTTTTTTAATGACTAGAATAATTCTTTCAGCGCTGGCTTGCTGTGGTGGTGGGAGGGTCTGGAATGTACAGTAAGGGCCCATTCATACTACACAGCGTGTGTTATTGTGTCCGTGGTGCGCATTGTGATTGTGCATTGGGTTGTTAAAACACATTACATTGCTTGCATTATTTTCAGGTTGTATGTGATTCTAATGCTCTCTAGCGCGTTTTGATGCATTGCATCACATTTGTGTTAACTGAAGCCATAGAATGCCAGGCAAATTGCAATGCTGCCCAATGCCACTGGTGTGAATGAGCCCCAAAGGCCCTGAGATCTGAGGTGCCGATGCTACTGCAGATAGAGTAGGTAGCAGGAAAATTAGGAACCCAGTTGAACCCTTAATATAAAAGGGATTTACTAATGAAAAAAAGCTTTAATACACAAGTCTTATTGACGACAGCACCATTCGAAAGATCCAAGGGACAGACATCAGGCTGCATGCAAAGTCCACCCGGTCTGTAAAGGGGTCCAACACTCTCCCTGCCTTGTCACTACTACAGCCGTGCACAGAAGTTTTGTAGAGATATTTTTGCTGCTGTTGTGACTTTGACACAGGAAAATTATGTTTCTGTCATTGAGCACTTATTGATGTCATGTATTATGTAAACCCCTGGATGGAGGAATCAGGGCCTCCTTCCTCCTGCTGGTGACCCCTCTAGTGATATGAAGATCTATATAGAGGAATCAGGACCTCCTTCCTCCTGCCGGTGACCCCTCTAGTGATATGAAGATCTATATAGAGGAATCAGGACCTCCTTCCTCCTGCTGGTGATCCCTCTAGTGATATAAAGATCTATATAGAGGAATCAGGACCTCCTTCCTCCTGCTGGTGATCCCTCTAGTAATATGAAGATCTATATAGAGGAATCAGGACCTCCTTCCTCCTGCCGGTGACCCCTCTAGTGATATGAAGATCTATATAGAGGAATCAGGACCTCCTTCCTCCTGCTGGTGACCTCTCTAGTGATATAAAGATCTACAGTATCTCACAAAAGTGAGTACACCCCTCACATTTATGTTACTAATTTATCACATCTTTTTATGAGACAACACTGAAGAAATGACACTTTGCTACAATGTAAAGTAGTGAGTGTACAGCTTGTATAACAGTATAAATTTGCTGTCCCCTCAAAATAACTCAACACACAGCCATTAATGTCTAAGTGAAAATGTCCAAATTGGGCCCAAAGTGTGAATATTTTGTGTGGCCCCCATTATTTTCCAGCACTGCCTTAACCCTCTTGGGCATGGAGGTCACCAGAGCTTCACAGGTTGTCACTGGAGTCCTCTTCCCCTCCTCCATGATGACATCACAGAGCTGGTGGATGTTAGAGATCTTGCGCTCCTCCACCTTCCGTTTGAGGATGTCCCACAGATGATCAATAGGGTTTAGGTCTGGAGACATGCTTGGCCAGTCCATCACTTTTACCCTCAGCTTCTTTAGCAAGGCAGTGGTTGGTTTTGAGGTGTGTTTTGGGCCGTTATCATGTTGGAATACTACCCTGCGGCCCAGTCTCTGAAGGGAGGGGATCATGCTCTGCTTCAGTATGTCACAGTACATGTTGGCATTCATGGTTCCCTCAATGATCTGTAGCCCCCCAGTGCCGGCAGCACTCATGCAGCCCCAGACCATGACACTCCCACCACCATGCTTGACTGTAGACAAGACACACTTGTCTTTGTCCTCCTCACCTGGTTGCCCCCACACACGCTTGTCACCATCTGAACCAAATAAGTTTATCTTGGTCTCATCAGACCACAGGACATGGTTCCAGTAATCCATGTCCTTAGTCTGCTTGTCTTCAGCAAACTGTTTGTGGCTTTCTTGTGCATCATCTTTAGAAGAGGCCTCTTTCTGGGATGACAGCCATGCAGACCAATTTGATGCAGTGTGTGGCGTATAGTCTGAGCACTGACAGGCTGACCCCCACCCCTACAACCTCTGCAGCAATGCTGGCAGCACTCATACGTCTATTTCCCAAAGACAACCTCTGGATATGACGCTGAGCACGTGACCTCAACTTCTTTGGTGGACCATGGCGAGGCCTGTTCTGAGTGGAACCTGTCCTGTTATACCGCTGTATGGTCTTGTCCACCATGCTGCAGCTCAGTTTCAGGGTCTTGATAATCTTCTTATAGCCTAGGCCATCTTTATGTAGAGCAACAATTCTTTTTTTCAGATCCTCAGAGAGTTCTTTGCCTTGAGGTGCCATGTTGTACTTCCAGTGACCAGTATGAGAGAGTGAGAGCGATAACACCAAATTTAACACACCTGCTCCCCATTCACACCTGAGACCTTGTAACACTAATGAGTCACATGACACCAGGGAGGGAAAATGGCTAATTGGGCCAAATTTGGACATTTTCACTTAGGGGTGTACTCAATTTTGTTGCCAGCGGTTTAGACATTAACCTCCCTGGCGGTATGATTCTTTCTGATTTTAGGTGCTGAAAGCGGTACAATTATTTTGCATGGAAATTTGGCGTTTTATATTGTAGGTCTGTAATTATTAACAATAACACACTTAAATCTGTCCAAACAAGAGTCTAGTAGATATCCCGGGTATGATAAAGTTTGAAACACAAAAACATAAATTATAATATAATAAAAAAAAAATAATAATTAAAAAAAATAAAAATAAATAGTAATAAAATAAATTTCCACACGATTCACTATCGCTCAATTCTGCAAGTGTTCTAATTTACTATCGCTGTTTTCTAGCTGGTCTAAAGCCATTTTTGACGTAAAGGGACACTTTTTGGTTGCTCTGGACAATCTCCAGTTTCCAGGCAGAAAGAACAGTATATGCAATATAAAACTGCATGCAGGGCATGGGCCAGAGCACTGGGGACAAATGGGATGTGAAATCATTTCATACAGTACTGTATGTGTTATGCTTTTTTCATTTTTTCGAATTTGCCGCCAGGCTCCGCCCCCGTGCGTCGCGACGATCGCAGGGAACGGAGCCTGGCACAGAGAGGCTTCGGAACAGGACACAGCCCGCGGACACTGCGGGGGACATCGCAGGATCCCGGGGACAAGGTAAGTAATGAGGCACCAGGATCCTGCGATGCGATCCCGAGTGTGGCTCGGGGTTATAGCTAATGGTGCTGAATTTTAACCCCGAGCCACACTCGGGAAAACCGCCAGGGAGGCTACTGGCTGTGTGTTGAGTTATTTTGAGGGGACAGCAAATTTACACTGTTATACAAGCTGTACACTCACTACTTTACATTGTAGACAAGTGTCATTTCTTCAGTGTTGTCACATGAAAAGATAGAAGAAAATATTTACAAAAATTTGAGGGGTGTACTCACTTTTGTGAGATACTGTATATAGAGGAATCAGGACCTCCTTCTTCCTGCTGGTGACCCCTCTAGTGATATAAAGACCTATATAGAGGAATCAGGACCTCATTCAATGAGACTAGGTTCACATCTGTTGTCTGTTTTTGTAACTATGCCCCTTCTTGGGGCACAGTGATGTATAAAGGGGGGCACTGTAATGTTGATTATGTTGAATAATATGTTATACTGCAAACATTTCGGACCTCTCAGTTTCTACCAACTGGACCTCCATACATTTTAATTCAGACCCCCCCCCCCCCCCCAAACGAAAGTATTAGTTAATAGTAAATCTGTGTCCATCTCAAAAGGTATATATTGAATTTCATTATGTAAAACAACACAGCAGGAAACCCGGCTAATTAAGCCGCTACGACTGAGGAATGTGGAATTTTCCCCAGTTCAGTAACAATGTTTTCACACCGTCTTGGGAAATGCTGCAGATACAAAGCTGGTACCAGCTAATGAGGACACTGTGCCCAACTGTCCCTAATCTGAACTGTCTCCGGAAAAATGTCTTCTCTCCACCTATAAGGTATAATCAGTCCTTTCCTGCCCAGAGGAAACCAGATCACAGAGAAAGGAATCCACAGGAAATGATCTGCAATCACCCCATTTGGTCAAACCTGGATTGGGCCTTATAAATCTAGAGATCCTTCTAATTTGCTAATATGAGAAGTCATATGACCAATGTAAGAAACATTCTTCCCACTGATCACCAATGTAAGGAACATTCTTCTCACTGATCACCAATGTAAGGAGCATTCTTCTCACTGATCACCAATGTAAGGAACATTCTTCTCACTGATCACCAATGTAAGGAACATTCTTCCCACTGATCACCAATGTAAGGAACATTCTTCTCACTGATCACCAATGTAAGGAGCATTCTTCTCACTGATCACCAATGTAAGGAACATTCTTCCCACTGATCACCAATGTAAGGAACATTCTTCTCACTGATCACCAATGTAAGGAACATTCTTCTCACTGATCACCAATGTAAGGAGCATTCTTCTCACTGATCACCAATGTAAGGAACATTCTTCTCACTGATCACCAATGTAAGGAACATTCTTCCCACTGATCACCAATGTAAGGAACATTCTTCCCACTGATCACCAATGTAAGGAGCATTCTTCCTACTGATCACCAATGTAAGGAGCATTCTTCCCACTGATCACCAATGTAAGGAACATTCTTCTCACTGATCACCAATGTAAGGAGCATTCTTCTCACTGATCACCAATGTAAGGAACATTCTTCCCACTGATCACCAATGTAAGGAGCATTCTTCTCACTGATCACCAATGTAAGGAGCATTCTTCTCACTGATCACCAATGTAAGGAACATTCTTCTCACTGATCACCAATGTAAGGAACATTCTTCCCACTGATCACCAATGTAAGGGACATTCTTCCCACTGATCACCAATGTAAGGAGCATTCTTCTCACTGATCACCAATGTAAGAAACATTCTTCTCACTGATCACCAATGTAAGGAGCATTCTTCTCACTGATCACCAATGTAAGAAACATTCTTCTCACTGATCACCAATGTAAGGAACATTCTTCCCACTGATCACCAATGTAAGGAACATTCTTCCCACTGATCACCAATGTAAGGAACATTCTTCTCACTGATCACCAATGTAAGGAACATTCTTCCCACTGATCACCAATGTAAGGAACATTCTTCCCACTGATCACCAATGTAAGGAGCATTCTTCCTACTGATCACCAATGTAAGGAGCATTCTTCCCACTGATCACCAATGTAAGGAACATTCTTCTCACTGATCACCAATGTAAGGAACATTCTTCTCACTGATCACCAATGTAAGGAGCATTCTTCTCACTGATCACCAATGTAAGAAACATTCTTCTCACTGATCACCAATGTAAGGAACATTCTTCTCACTGATCACCAATGTAAGGAACATTCTTCCCACTGATCACCAATGTAAGGAGCATTCTTCCCACTGATCACCAATGTAAGGAACATTCTTCCCACTGATCACCAATGTAAGGAACATTCTTCTCACTGATCACCAATGTAAGGGACATTCTTCCCACTGATCACCAATGTAAGGAACATTCTTCCCACTGATCACCAATGTAAGGAGCATTCTTCCCACTGATCACCAATGTAAGGAACATTCTTCCCACTGATCACCAATGTAAGGAACATTCTTCCCACTGATCACCAATGTAAGGAACATTCTTCTCACTGATCACCAATGTAAGGAACATTCTTCCCACTGATCACCAATGTAAGGAACATTCTTCTCACTGATCACCAATGTAAGGAACATTCTTCTCACTGATCACCAATGTAAGGAACATTCTTCTCACTGATCACCAATGTAAGGAGCATTCTTCTCACTGATCACCAATGTAAGGAGCATTCTTCCCACTGATCACCAATGTAAGGAACATTCTTCCCACTGATCACCAATGTAAGGAGCATTCTTCTCACTGATCACCAATGTAAGGAACATTCTTCCCACTGATCACCAATGTAAGGAACATTCTTCTCACTGATCACCAATGTAAGGAGCATTCTTCTCACTGATCACCAATGTAAGGAGCATTCTTCTCACTGATCACCAATGTAAGGAACATTCTTCCCACTGATCACCAATGTAAGGAACATTCTTCTCACTGATCACCAATGTAAGGAGCATTCTTCTCACTGATCACCAATGTAAGGAACATTCTTCCCACTGATCACCAATGTAAGGAACATTCTTCTCACTGATCACCAATGTAAGGAGCATTCTTCTCACTGATCACCAATGTAAGGAGCATTCTTCTCACTGATCACCAATGTAAGGAACATTCTTCCCACTGATCACCAATGTAAGGAACATTCTTCTCACTGATCACCAATGTAAGGAGCATTCTTCTCACTGATCACCAATGTAAGGAACATTCTTCTCACTGATCACCAATGTAAGGAACATTCTTCTCACTGATCACCAATGTAAGGAGCATTCTTCTCACTGATCACCAATGTAAGAAACATTCTTCTCACTGATCACCAATGTAAGGAACATTCTTCCCACTGATCACCAATGTAAGGAGCATTCTTCTCACTGATCACCAATGTAAGGAACATTCTTCTCACTGATCACCAATGTAAGGAGCATTCTTCCCACTGATCACCAATGTAAGGAACATTCTTCTCACTGATCACCAATGTAAGGGACATTCTTCCCACTGATCACCAATGTAAGGAACATTCTTCCCACTGATCACCAATGTAAGGAGCATTCTTCCCACTGATCACCAATGTAAGGAACATTCTTCCCACTGATCACCAATATAAGGAGCATTCTTCCTACTGATCACCAATGTAAGGAGCATTCTTCCCACTGATCACCAATGTAAGGAACATTCTTCTCACTGATCACCAATGTAAGGAACATTCTTCTCACTGATCACCAATGTAAGGAGCATTCTTCTCACTGATCACCAATGTAAGGAACATTCTTCTCACTGATCACCAATGTAAGGAGCATTCTTCTCACTGATCACCAATGTAAGGAACATTCTTCTCACTGACCCCCAATGTAAGGAACATTCTTCCCACTGATCACCAATGTAAGGAGCATTCTTCTCACTGATCACCAATGTAAGGAGCATTCTTCCCACTGATCACCAATGTAAGGAACATTCTTCTCACTGATCACCAATGTAAGGTACATTCTTCTCACTGATCACCAATGTAAGGAACATTCTTCTCACTGATCACCAATGTAAGGAGCATTCTTCTCACTGATCACCAATGTAAGGAACATTCTTCTCACTGATCACCAATGTAAGGAGCATTCTTCCCACTGATCACCAATGTAAGGAACATTCTTCTCACTGATCACCAATGTAAGGAGCATTCTTCTCACTGATCACCAATGTAAGGAACATTCTTCTCACTGATCACCAATGTAAGGAACATTCTTCTCACTGATCACCAATGTAAGGAGCATTCTTCTCACTGATCACCAATGTAAGGAACATTCTTCTCACTGATCACCAATGTAAGGAACATTCTTCTCACTGATCACCAATGTAAGGAACATTCTTCTCACTGATCACCAATGTAAGGAACATTCTTCTCACTGATCACCAATGTAAGGAGCATTCTTCCCACTGATCACCAATGTAAGGAACATTCTTCTCACTGATCACCAATGTAAGGAGCATTCTTCTCACTGATCACCAATGTAAGGAACATTCTTCTCACTGATCACCAATGTAAGGAACATTCTTCTCACTGATCACCAATGTAAGGAACATTCTTCTCACTGATCACCAATGTAAGGAACATTCTTCTCACTGATCACCAATGTAAGGAGCATTCTTCTCACTGATCACCAATGTAAGGAGCATTCTTCCCACTGATCACCAATGTAAGGAGCATTCTTCCCACTGATCACCAATGTAAGGAGCATTCTTCCCACTGATCACCAATGTAAGGGACATTCTTCTCACTGATCACCAATGTAAGGAACATTCTTCTCACTGATCACCAATGTAAGGAACATTCTTCTCACTGATCACCAATGTAAGGAGCATTCTTCCCACTGATCACCAATGTAAGGGACATTCTTCTCACTGATCACCAATGTAAGGAACATTCTTCCCACTGATCACCAATGTAAGGAGCATTCTTCTCACTGATCACCAATGTAAGGAACATTCTTCCCACTGATCACCAATGTAAGGAACATTCTTCCCACTGATCACCAATGTAAGGGACATTCTTCCCACTGATCACCAATGTAAGGAGCATTCTTCCCACTGATCACCAATGTAAGGAACATTCTTCCCACTGATCACCAATGTAAGGAACATTCTTCTCACTGATCACCAATGTAAGGAACATTCTTCTCACTGATCACCAATGTAAGGAACATTCTTCTCACTGATCACCAATGTAAGGAACATTCTTCTCACTGATCACCAATGTAAGGAACATTCTTCTCACTGTCACAAGCTCCTCCCTCCTGTACGGACACTCCCAGGTGTGTAAAGTGGAATAACAATTCCTATATAGAATGATTTCTATACTTATCTTATCTTATCTATATTCTCATTTCACTTCCACTGACTCCTGCACTCAGTTCAAAGTGGAACTCCAAGCAGAACTTTCTTCTTCAGTTCTGTACAGTGTGCTTAGTGTGGGGGGATGGGTGGAGCCCCTGTCATGTTCTTGTTCCTTGCAGACCGACATCCCCCCATCAAGGCATTTTTATATTTGCATAACTTCTCCCCACTGCTTCCATCAGGACTGAGGGCTCTTGAGAGGAGTAGGGCCGGGACAAGAGGTGGGCAGGAGGGGCAGCTGCCCTGGGCACAATGTTTGTTTTTTTTTGCAGGGATGGTGGTGCCCTGTCCCTAAACCTAAGGAAGGGATGGGGGGGTGCAGTCTGGTATCTTTGCCCTGGATGCTGGATGACCTTGTCCCGACACTGGAGAGGAGTACTGGGGCAGGGGAGGACCTGTGATGTTTTCAGGAAGCTATGTACAGCACCCTGCCGGACCCTCTCACCAGCTATGATCTGCCTACATTGCATAGAGAAGTATAGAGACCCAGTGATGACATCACTGAGTCTTAAAAAAAAACGTGTGAAATGAAAATAGAAAGGTTTTATATAGCAAAAAAAAATGTTTGCATGTTGTTGAAGGGGGTGGGGTGGGGGGGTGGGGTTGGGGATGGAGGGGGGGAGGAATTGGTGAAAAATGTAGGCGGTTTACACTTCAGCTTTTGGGTAATAAATATTATAGCAAATCTGTATTATAATTTGTGACTATTTCTGTTTTGCACTTCCTAGTACAAAATGAATCTCTATGTAAACTACAAGAACAAACTTCTCTTATTTGCTCCGTTAAATAAACCATTTAAATCCTTTGCTGTTGTGTCTGTTTGATTAGTACAGAAAGTACCGGCTGATCTGCCATTAATCTTATGAGCCGCTGATTTTCTGAGCTCTCCGCTGACTGTCATCAGTTCCTTGCTTCCTGGCTGTCCCTGTGGACTACGGTACACCCCCCCTTAGTGGAGAGGTGGAGGCAAAGCTGGGACAAGGGGTGGGCAGGAGGGGCGGCTGCCCTTGGCGCGGTGGGGATTTTGGGGTGTTGTGCTAGAATGGGTGATTTGGAGGGTGGGATTTGTACTAGGAAAGTGGATTTCTGCTGGGGGGGTGGGGGGGTTAGTGCGAGGAGAGGGGATTTGCGTTTGTATGGATAATAAAAGAGATTTGTGCTAGGGGGGGGGAATTTGGGGAGTGGTGTAAGTGTAAAGTATAGGAGGGGGGATTTGGGCTGGTAGAGGGGGGGGATTTGGAGGGGGGGAGGATTGGTGCTAGGGGAGGGGATTTTGGAGGGGGGGGACTTGTTCTTGTATGGATAATTGAAGGGACGGGATTTGTGCTTGTAGGGATGATTCAAACGATTTGTGCTAGGAGGGGAAATTTGGGGAGGGGTGCAAGTGTAAGTTCAAGGAGAGGGGATTTGGGGGAATTTGTGCTGGGAGAGGGAGAATTTGGGGGGGGGGGGGGGATTTGAGGCTTGTAGGGATAATTGAAGGGGGGGGGATTTTGAGCTTGTAGGGACGATTGAAGTGATTTGTGCTAGGAGGAGGAATTTGGGGAGTGGTGTAAGTGTAAAGTCTAGGAGAAGGGATTTGGGGGGATTTGTGCTGGTAGAGGGGGGGGATTTGGAGGGGGGGGATTGGTGGTAGGGGAGGGGATTTTGGGGGGGTGGACTTGTTCTTGTATGGATAATTGAAGGGGCTGGATTTGTGCTTGTAGGGGTGAGTCAAAAGATTTGTGCTAGGAGGGGAAATTTGGGGAGGGGTGTAAGTGCAAGTTCTAGGAGAGGGGATTGGGGGGGGATTTGAGGCTTGTAGGGATAATTGAAGGGGGGGGATTTGTGCTTGTAAGGACGATTAAAGAGAGTGTAAAGTCTAGGTGAGGGAATTGGGGGGATTTGTGCTGGTAGAGGGGGGGTATTTGGAGGGGTGAGGATTAGTGCTAGGGGAGGGGATTTTGGGGGGGACTTGTGCTTGTAGGGATAATTGAAGGGGTGGGATTTGTGCTTGGGGAGGGGTGCAAGTGTAAGTTCAAGGAGAGGGGGTTTGGGGGGGATTTGTGCAGAGAGAGGGGGATTTGGAGGGGGGGGAGAGGATTTATGCTCAAAGGGGAAATTTGCAGGGTAGAGGAATTGTACTCAGAGGGGGGACTTGGGGAGGGAGAGGATTTGAGTTAGGAGGGGGGATTTGTACTGGAAGAGGGGGAATTGGAGGGGGAGGAGAGGATTTATGCTCAGAGGTGAAATTTGAAAATTTGAGGGGTAGAGGAATTGAGCTAGGAGGGGGGAGTGGGGGAGGGAGAGGTTTTGAGCTGGGAGGGGGAATTATTTTTGGGGAGAACTTTGGCTTGTAAAGGGAATCGATGCTTCGGGGATAAGCGTGAAGTTTAGTGCTCCAATTGTTTGGGAGGAGGGAGAGGGTTTTTGCTGTTACGTAATTCTCTTCCACCACCACTCTTAGCAACCCCCCCCATAGTTTCCCCTCCCCCCCCACAAAAAAAATGAAAGCGCTCCCATCCTTCTGTGCTCGCGCTGAAGCGAATGCATACGTAAGTCACGCACGCATATGTAAACGGTATTCACACCACACATGTGAGGTATCGCTGCGATCGTTAGAGTGAGAGCAATAATTCAAGCACCAGACCTCCTCTGTAACTCTAAACTGGTAACCTGTAAGACCCTTTTCACACTGGAAGCTTTTTTATCAGGCGCTAAAGGGCTAAAAACAGCACCTGTAAAGCGCCTGAAAAACGCCTCCCCTGCAGCCCCAGTGTGAAAGCCCGAGTTGGAAAGAAGAAAGAAATGGCTGCACATCCAGAACTTCCGATTGCCTTTAATTTTTTGTTTCACAAAGATAACACCAAAGGCACCAAACTGTGGTCACCTAGACGCGTTTCACACATACATCTTGTGCTTAATCTAAGGATTAAGCACAAGATGTATGTGTGAAACGCGTCTAGGTGACCACAGTTTGGTGCCTTTGGTGTTATCTTTGTGAAACAAAAATAAAAGGCAATTGGAAGCTCTAGATGTGCAGCCATTTCTTTCTTCTTTCCTAGTTTCCCACGGAGGCGGGCCGGGGCTAGCACTCTGCAAGATACTCCAATCAGCCTTATCTTTATACACCAGGAGCAGCGGTTCTTTTTCTTGTGAGAGCCCGAGTGCTATCACACTGGGGGCGATGCGCTTGCAGAACATTAGAAAAAGTCCTGCGAGCAGCATCTTTCGGGCGGCTTAAGAGCGCGGTATACAGCGCTCCTCCGCCGCCCCCGCCCATTGAAATGATTGGGGACCGCTGCCGAAGCGCCTGCAAAGCGCTTTGGCAGCAGTGCTTTTCGGGCGCATTTAACCCTTTCTTCCGCCGCTAGCGGGGGTTAAAAGCGCCCCGCTAGCGGCCGAAAAGCGCAGCTTAAACGACGGTAAAGCGCCGTTAAAACTAGCGGTGCTTTACCGCTAACGCGGCCAGCTGACAGTGTGAAAGGGGTCTTAAGGTGTTTAAAACCTCGCCTATGGAGATTTTTAAGTACCGTAGTTCGCCGCCATTCCACGCGTGTTTGCGCAATTTTAAAGCGTGACATGTTAGGTATCTATTTACTCGGCGTAACATAATTTTTCACATTTTACAAAAAAATTGAGATATATATATATATATATATATATATATATATATATATATATATATAAATATATATATATACACAGTGGGGCAAAAAAGTATTTAGTCAGCCACCAATTGTGCAAGTTCTCCAACTTAAAAAGATGAGAGAGGCCTGTAATTGTCATCATAGGTATACCTCAACTATGAGAGACAAAATGTGGAAACAAATCCAGACAATCACATTGTCTGATTTTTGAAAGAATTTATTTGCAAATTATGGTGGAAAATAAGTATTTGGTCTCCTACAAACAAGCAAGATTTCTGGCTCTCACAGACCTGTATCTTCTTCTTTAAGAGGCTCCTCTGTCCTCCACTCATTACCTGTATTAATGGCACCCGTTTGAACTTGTTATCAGTATAAAAGACACCTGTCCACAACCTCAAACAGTCACACTCCAAACTCCACTATGGTGAAGACCAAAGAGCTGTCGAAGGACACCAGAAGCAAAATTGTAGACCTGCACCAGGCTGGGAAGACTGAATCTGCAATAGGCAAGCAGCTTGGTGTGAAGAAATCAACTGTGGGAGCAATAATTAGAAAATGGAAGACATACAAGACCACTGATAATCTCCCTCGATCTGGGGCTCCACGCAAGATCTCACCCCGTGGGGTCAAAATGATCACAAGAACGGTGAGCAAAAATCCCAGAACCACACGGGGGACCTAGTGAATGACCTGCAGAGAGCTGGGACCAACGTAACAAAGGCTACCATCAGTAACACACTACGCCGCCAGGGACTCAGATCCTGCAGTGCCAGACGTGTCCCCCTGCTTAAGCCAGTACATGTCCGGGCTCGTCTAAAGTTTGCTAGAAAGCATTTGGATGATCCAGAAGTGGATTGGGAGAATGTCATATGGTCGGATGAAACCAAAGTAGAACTGTTTGGTAGAAACACAACTCGTCGTGTTTGGAGGAGAGAAAATGTTGAGGTGCAACCAAAGAACACCATACCTACTGTGAAGCATGGGGGTGGCAACATCATGCTTTGGGGCTGTTTCTCTGCAAAGGGAACAGGACGACTGATCCGTGTACATGAAAGAATGAATGGGGACATGTATCGTGAGATTTTGAGTGCAAACCTCCTCCCATCTGCAGGGGCATTGAAGATGAAACGTGGCTGGGTCTTTCAGCATGGCAATGATCCCAAACACACCGCCCGGGCAACGAAGGAGTGGCTTCATAAGAAGCATTTCAAGGTCCTGGAGTATCCTAGCCAGTCTCCAGTTCTCAACCTCATAGAAAACCTTTGGAGGGAGTGGAAAGTCCGTGTTGCCCAGCGACAGCCCCAAAACATCACTGCTCTAGAGGAGATCTGCATGGAGGAATGGGCCAACATACCAGCAACAGTGTGTGACAACCTTGTGAAGACTTACAGAAAACGTTTGACCTCTGTCATTGCCAACAAAGGATATATAACAAAGTATTGAGATGAACTTTGGATATTGACAAAATATTTTCCACCATCATTTGCAAATAAATTCTTTCAAAAATCAGACAATGTGATTGTCCGGATTTGTTTCCACATTTTGTCTCTCATAGTTGAGGTATACCTATGATGACAATTACAGGCCTCTCTCATCTTTTTAAGTGGGAGAACTTGCACAATTGGTGGCTGACTAAATACTTTTTGTGCCCCACTGTATATATATAAAAAAAAAAAAAAGATGCATCATGTTTGTGGGTTAGAAGTAATTCTCTATCAAAAAATACTCATTTCAACTGGTAAAGAAAAAGTGACAGAAAATGCCGGGTCTTCAGATGGTTAACATAAAACTTTCCCATAAATAATATTATTTTTAGGTAATTCTAGAACTGGAAAAAAAACCCCACGATTCACAACAGAGAGAAGCAGCAGAGAGTGTAGAGTGAAGATCGGAGGGATGACATTCTATTCTATATAAACCTTTTATCCTATACAGAACGATCGGTCGGACTGAACTCACCGCGCTCGCCGCCCTCCATGCCTCTGGCTTGGAATCTCCAGGACTTCGGGGGATCACTGAGAGTGACAGGTTGTAACAATGTATTAACTTTCTGCATAAACAAGGAAGTGTCGGAGAGAACCTTCCCAGGGTGCACTGCTTACATTCCTCAAGGAGCGACTAAGCGGTGGCACCGCGCCAGGTGTCTGCCAGTGCCAATAAGGCGATTAAAATTAAACTACGATGCAGCGGATCGGTCACGTGGTCATTAAATACCTTCAAAGGGAGTGGACTTTTATTGAACGAAATAGTTTTTTTTATTTTTTTTATTTGTAAATAAATTTTATTTTACTTAACCTCTTGCTGCCCACATAGCTGCAGCGGCAAAGAGGAGTTTGTTGTGCCAAGTCACTTCTTGGCTTCTTATATCATTTGAGGACTCCAGTCCTGACATGTCCCTGAAGGAATTCTTGGCTCAGTCCCTTTTCACCTGGGAGGTTCGGGTGTTCTCATTCAATGTTCTCCTGTGACCTTCATCATAATATATCAGCACAGGGATGGTGGGAACCTCTCATGATGGGCACAGCAGGTACAGACCTGGGAACTCAGCACAGGGATGGTGGGAACCTCTCATGATGGGCACAGCAGGTACAGACCTGGGAACTCAGCACAGGAATGGTGGGAACCTCTCATGATGGGCACAGCAGGTACAGACCTGGGAACTCAGCACAGGGATGGTGGGAACCCCTCATGATATGGTATGGGGCATTCCAGACTCGTCGGGATTATGATTTGGAAACACTTTTTTTAGTTAGTCTGGTAGTCCGTTATTTCACGTGGAGTGCACGGTGTCAGGTATCCTTACAGGGTAAAATCCTCCCTGTGGAAGTGGTGGTGCAGGACATTCTGGGTGAGGTTGGGAAGATTCGGGGTCTTGAGAAAGGCAGGCGGCAGCAGGAGGCCTGGATAAGGGCGTGGAGGAATATCAGGACTCTGTAGCTGCTGCCTGTTGATCTCGGGGTGTGCGGCTTTTCTTTGTATTCTTGATTCACTCCCCTAGATTTTCAAGATGAAATCTATTTTTGATAAAAGGCTCCATGCATGGTGACGGTGATGTTCCTTAGTCTGGCTCTCCCATAGGGATTATGTAGTGCGCAATTTGGTTTGTATCATTTATTATGTTCTTGTTTTGTATTATCATATTCAATTATTTTGTAAATATGTTTTATTTATTTATTATGGTTTTATTGTATATAAGTTGTTGTTTGTAAGATTTTTCAATAAACAAAATTAACCCCTCATGATGGGCACAGCGGGTGTACAGACCCGGGAACTCAGCACAGGGATGGTGGGAACCCCTCATAATGGGCACAGCGGGTGTACAGACCCAGGAACTCAGCACAGGGATGGTGGGAACTCCTCATAATGGGCACAGCAGGTGTACAGAGTCTGGAACTCAGCACAGGGATGGTGGGAACCCCTCATAATGGGCACAGCGGGTGTACAGACCCGGGAACTCAGCACAGGGATGGTGGGAACTCCTCATAATGGGCACAGTGGGTGTACAGACCCGGGAAATCAGCACAGGGATGGTGGGAACCCCTCATAATGGGCACAGCGGGTGTACAGACCCGGGAACTCAGCACAGGGATGGTGGGAACTCCTCATAATGGGCACAGTGGGTGTACAGACCTGGGAACTCAGCACAGGGATGGTGGGAACTCCTCATAATGGGCACAGTGGGTGTACAGACCCGGGAACTCAGCACAGGGATGGTGGGAACTCCTCATAATGGGCACAGCAGGTGTACAGACCCGGGAACCCAACACAGGGATGGTGGGAACTCCTCATAATGGGCACAGTGGGTGTACAGACCCGGGAACTCAGCACAGGGATGGTGGGAACTCCTCATAATGGGCACAGCGGGTGTACAGACCTGGGAACTCAGCACAAGGATGGTGGGAACTCCTCATAATGGGCACAGTGGGTGTACAGACCCGGGAACTCGACACAAGGATGGTGGGAACCCCTCATAATGGGCACAGCAGGTGTACAGACCTGGGAACTCAGCACAGGGATGGTGGGAACCCCCCATAATGGGCACAGCAGGTGTACAGACCCGGGAACTCAGCACAGGGATGGTGGGAAACTGCCATTCCACTCCCTGACAGCGAGGTGTGAGGTTGCTAGTTCCTTTGCTCCTGTGCTTCCAGAGACCAGGGACTAGAGTTGCTCCTCTGCCCCAGGAGTGATGCAGGATCCTGGGGAGGACCCTGGTGGAGGCCCCCTGGATAGGCCTCAGCCTGTGGACGACACTGGGCCTGGCCCAAGGAAAGATGAGTCCCTGTCTGCCTTTAGACGGAGGGTTATTGAAACGTTGAAGCGGATTGAGAAGGAAGAGGAGAAGTTGGTGGCTTTGAAAAATGAATTTAAAAAGAAAAAGCAGATTTGTGCCAAAGTGTTCAGCAAGAAAAGAGCGGCTCTGAGGCCTGAGCTGAAAGACCTGGAACAAGCTCTGCGGAAGCAGAAAGAACTGGTGAGTTCTCTGAAGGAGAATAGTGGAGCATTTAAAGAGAAATATAAGAATGAAGAAAGATTCAGCCAAATGAGAAGAGGAGCCGCTTCCTGCATGGAGGGTGAGGAGACCAGTGAGGAGATGCAGCTACAGACAGCAGAGAGTGAGAAAGTGGGCCCGGAGGATGAGCCCAGCTCTTCAACACCTCAGACATCTGCTGAGCCCTCAATGGTGGAGGCCTCTGTCCCCTTCACTCCCCAGCAATGTGGAACATCTGAGCAGGAGGTTGAAGGTTCTGCCATGCTGGATTTCATCAATAAACTTGAATCCACTTCCCAGGATGGTGAGGAAAAGATGGACGCTGTTCCTAGCCCTGTGGAAGAAAGACCTGTGGAGAGACAAGGTGCAGGTACAGTGTGTGTGCAGGATGATGGTGTGAACTTTAATGACAATGTGCTTGCTGAGGGTTGTAGTGCTGCAGGCAGTCAGCCCAGACCCATAGACAATACACAACATGCAATAACATCTGCTAATAACTGTCAGCTTCAGTCTGCAGAGAGGTCCATGGACAATACAGAGACTTTGCCTGGACCAGGCACAGCGGCTGTTCCTGTGAATGGTGGAGGAGATGCTGGGTGCAGTAATGCTACAAGTTTCCAGGAGTCTGCAGCAGCCATGACTGTGATTGATCCCAGAAAAGAAACCATGTGCTCGGGGGAGGGGGAGGGTCCTGCCTCTAATCAGAAGACTGCTATCCCAGCTGATTCAGACTCTCTGCCAGCAGGTTTGATTGTGTCTAAGGACAAGACTGCAAATGCTGCTGGTGGAAGAAAAACTTATGCTGGTGTTGCTGCTACAAGATCTGGGAAGGGGCAGCAAGCAGGGAGGGAGCATGAAAATGTTTTATCTTCCTCCATGTTTAAAAGGAGGAATGTTGTGCAATTAAAATGGGAAGGCAGTGGAATCCCCCCACATAGGAGGGCAGTGGTGGATAAAATCCTGCAGATGGGATTTACACCCACAGATATCTTCGCCCTGATCAGTCCGGCAGGTTCCTATGAATATGATTTGTCCTTTATCCGTCCGGAGTCTTTGGACATATTTTGGGAGAAGTATGAGCACGTGTGTAGGGGCCTGCCGGACTGGAAAGGGCTCATCCCAAAGCTTGTTTCACGCCAGCCCCTCATTAAAATGGTCACAATTTTGGTCCGCAATGAATCCATACCACAAGGGGATTTATCTGTATGGTTGAGGAGGTATGGAGACGTCCTGAGCCCCCTAAAATAGATTGTAGATGATCGGGGAATATGGACGGGGGGGTGGTCTGTACAGCTAAGCTTAAAGGTTGTTGATAATGTCGTCCAGCATCTGCCATCCTCAGCTTTCCTGGGAAGGGACAGGCTGACCATCTTCTATCCAGGCCAGCCAAAGCTCTGCAATAACTGTGGAGATAAAGGGCATCTCGCATCCTCCTGTCCAGTGATGAAGTGCTCTCTGTGTCAGGGTATAGGACATTTGGCAAAAGACTGTAATATCATCAGGTGCAATCTGTGCAATGCGGTGGGACATCCTTACAGTCAGTGTCCTGAGGCAATGCACAACAATCCTGAGCTCATGAGAGAGTTCTTCCGCATGGACATGGAGGATGCTCGGAGCTCAGCAGCTGGGGTGCCTGTGAGTCCATCTGAGTCTGTGTCAATACCTAATGTGTCTCCCCAGTCTGTTGTGCCCCAGTCTGTGCCAATACCTAATGTGTCTGTGTCTCCCCAGTCTGTGCGTTTACCTAGTGTGCCCATGTCTTCTGTAGGTAAGGTATCGGTTGCCAAAAATGTGTCCAATCCTTCTGTGTCTTCTAAAATTGCAGAGGCAGCAAGAGGTGCTGAGGCAGGTGCGTCAGGTGTGGTGCCAACCCCCCTCCCCCGACGCTGCAGGGTTTCTATTGAGGATCGTGGGGTGCAGAGGAGTGGGGTGGATGGTGGAGAGGCTGGCCTGGTGGTAGATAAGGGAAGGGGGAGTGGGGGGGTGGGGGGTGAAGGGGAGGATGGGGGTGGGGAGGCTGTTGAGTCTGGTTTGTCTAAGGATGATATGGAGTGGTTGGAGGATAGGAGGAGGAGGGGCAAAAGAAGGAAAAAGGGGGTTCAGTTACCTTAAATCCTAAATTTTTGTCTTTAGAAAATTAGTTTAAGGTCCTGTCTGATGATGATGATGATGATGATGAGGATGAATGGGACTCATTCAGTTCTGCATCCTCTATGGAGGATGAGTGCCAGGGTGCAACAAAGCGCGCTGGTTCTCCAGGAAGAGGGAATAGTCAGGCTAAGAAACGGCTGCCTCAACTACCCTAATGGCAGTTCCCACTCCGTTAAAAGTGGCAACCATTAATGTTGCCAGCTTAAGATCAGTAAGTGCTCGTCATATGGCCTTATTTTTGCTCAGCGAGTTTGATGCTGACATTTTGTTTTTACAAGAGACCCATCTGAGTAGTCTGGCCGATATACATCTGGCAAAGAAGGAGTGGAGACGTGGTCCCTCATTTTGGTCTCTTGCGGCCGAGCCTTACAGCGGAGTTGCAGTCCTTTTTTCTGGTATGGTAACGTGCCGGCGGGTAATTGAGGTAGAGATAGGGAGATGCATGGTCTTAGACGTCTCTGTGAAGGGGCAGGACTTGCGCCTGATTAACATCTATGGTCCCCAGACGAAGTGGGACAGGAAATGCCTCTTTACAAAGATTAAGCCTTTTCTTTTTACGGCCCAGCAGGTTATCTTTGGAGGTGATTTCAACACCATTACTAGTTCTAAAGACAGGAGAGGTTTCAGAGATAAGCTGGGCTATGACACCCTTTTTCTTAATGCGATAGTTAGGGAAGCAGGTCTGGTAGATGCGCACATTAAGCGCTGCCCAGACAGCAATTGGTTCACTTTTCAGCGAGGTAATAGTCAGAGTAGGATAGATAGGTTTTTTTTAAAGGGAGACTCCGCTTTTTCAGCACCTGTGTGTCGGGCAGTGGAGTTTTCTGATCACTGTATTCTATCTGTGACTCTGAATGCCCCAGACATGCCACCTAGGGGGAGGGGTATCTGGAGATTGAATTCGGCCCTCCTGGAAGACGAGAGAGTAAGACAATCCTTTGAGGATTTTTTTCAAGCACAGGTAACGATCCTAGACTTTTGCAACAGCAAGTCAGAATGGTGGGAGCTTGTTAAACAGCGGACTGTTGGGCTTTTCAAGGCCATAGGAAGAAAGAAGCAGCAAGATAAGTGTATCACCTACCAGCGTTTGCGGAGGAAACTTGACCGCCTTGTTTCGAATGGAGGAGATTCTGGGGCGATCTCTGAGGTGAAGCTCCTCCTTAGGAGACATCAATATGACCGGCACGCCTCTTTGGTTCAGGAGAGGGATTACGGGAAATACCATTCGCCTGACCCTTACCAGAACTGTAAACAGAGCGTAGCAGTTAAGACGGTCAATGGCCTGAGGGACAGTACGGGCTCTCTGACGAAGTCTAGGTCAGGGATCCTGGAGGTTGTCAGGTCATACTATGCCGATCTCCTGGGAGGAAGGAACCTTGATCGGACAAGGATGTTGGGTTTTTTGGACTCTACACCAGGACTGGAAAGTAATGTTCCTTTGATGAATTTGACAGATGAAATCACTGCAGATGAGGTAATCCAGGCTATTGATAAACTAGCCATCAAGAAAACGCCAGGGCCAGATGGTTTGACAGCCGAGTTCTATAAATGTTTTAAAACGATCCTGGCTCCCTACCTTGCGGAGGTTTTTAATGGCTGTTTGAATGAGGGTTCTCTCCCTCCCTCCATGAGGCAATCTGCAGTGATCCTTCTGTCAAAGGGTAAAGATCCTTCCATGATTGGGAATTGGCGCCCCATTAGCCTTCTTAATGTCGATAGAAAGATACTGGCAAAGATTTTCTTTTGGCGATTATCACCAGTTGCAGGCAGTTTGTTATCCCGCCACCAGCACTGTTCGGTCCAAGGTAGAAGCACTTTCTCAGCAGTGTTAGCTGTCCGGGAGGCCTTGGAGCATTGTAGGGCTGCTGGTTGGGGTAAATATTTGCTGACATTGGATCAGGCTAAGGCCTTTGATCGGGTTAATCATGAGTACTTGTGGCTCCTTCTTGACAAATATGGCCTGGAGGGGGGTTTCATTGATTGGCTCAAGATTTTGTACAAAGGGGCTGAAAGCTTTCCTCTGGTTAATGGTTGGGTCGGGCAGCCCTTTGTGGTCGGCTCGGGTGTGCGTCAGGGGTGTCCATTGAGTCCTCTGCTATATGTGTTTGCAATCGACCCCTTCATTAGAAGGCTAGAGAGTGGACCATTGTGTGGGGTACCTTTTGGGCATCGCTGGTGAGCCTCCTTTGAAGGTTGTGGCCTATGCTGATGATGTTTCTGTTTTTATCTCTGGGACTGCTGAGGCGCAGGAGGTGGTCTCAGTGATAGGGCAGTATGCAGAGGCATCTGGTTCAAAGGTCAACCAGGACAAGTGTGAAGCTTTCTGGATGGGTGTGGACGGTGAGAGCTTTGTTCTCCCGGATGACTTCCCGGAGCCCCAACAAAAAATTCGAGTTCTAGGCATTGAATTCGGCCCAGGTGACTATGGTCATGCAAATTGGGTGAACAGGCTGGAGAATGCCGATGCCAAGGTGGCAAGCTGGAAAGGTTGGCAGCTTTCCTTGAGGGAAAAGGTTGATCTGATCAAGACTTACCTGATTCCGATTTTTCTGTATGTCAGTTTTGTTTGCGTTTTGCCAGTTTCTCTCTATACCAGGATCTATAGTTGTTTCTTCCAGCTGTTATGGGGGAACAGAATAAACCTTGTCAAAAGGAATGTGACTTACCTTCCTAGGCGGGAGGGTGGTCTAGGGATGGTCAACCCTGTAGTCTTTTTCTCTCTGATGTTTCTGAAGTACAATCTTGGTAACATGTTGGCAGAGAGACCGCCTGGGTGGGTTGGTATTTTCCAGTCCTGGTTTAGGCCCTTTCTGCGAGACTGGGAAAATGGTGGGCCAGTGAAAAGCCTGAGGGTCAAGCATGAACAGCTCCCGGCTTATGTTGCCCCGTGTTTGAAAATGCTTCGGCAGTGGCAAGTAACAGCAGGAGAAGTCAAATCTCTTCCAAGGAAACTTGTGTGGAGGAGTGGTGGAGTCCATGGATCACTTTCTACTTCAATGCCCTTTTAATATAGAGGTGTACAAGAGGGTTGGGAGGGCTCTGAGTATACCCTTCCTCCCCCATATGAGTTATGCAGAGTGGGTGTATGGGGCATTCCAGACTCGTCGGGATTATGATTTGGAAACACTTTTTTTAGTTAGTCTGGTAGTCCGTTATTTCACGTGGAGTGCACGGTGTCAGGTATCCTTACGGGGTAAAATCCTCCCTGTGGAAGTGGTGGTGCAGGACATTCTGGGTGAGGTTGGGAAGATTCGGGGTCTTGAGAAAGGCAAGTGGCAGCAGGAGGCCTGGATAAGGGCGTGGAGGAATATCAGGACTCTGTAGCTGCTGCCTGTTGATCTCGGGGTGTGCGGCTTTTCTTTGTATTCTTGATTCACTCCCCTAGATTTTCAAGATGAAATATATTTTTGATAAAGGCTACATGCATGGTGACGGTGATGTTCCTTAGTCTGGCTCTCCCATAGGGATTGTGTTGTGCGCAATTTGGTTTGTACCATTTATAATGTTTTTGTTTTGTATTATCAAATTCAATTATTTTGTAAATATGTTTTATTTATTTATTATGGTTTTATTGTATATAAGTTGTTGTTTGTAAGATTTTTCAATAAACAAAATTAACCCCTCATAACGGGCACAGCGGGTGTACAGACCCGGGAACTCAGCACAGGGATGGTGGGAACCCCTCATAATGGGCACAGCGGGTGTACAGACCCAGGAACTCAGCACAGGGATGGTGAGAACCCCTCATAATGGGCACAGCGGGTGTACAGACCTGGGAACTCAGCACAGGGATGGTAGGAACCCCTCATAATGGGCACAGCAGGTGTACAGACCTGGGAACTCAGCACAGGGATGGTGGGAACCCCTCATAATGGGCACAGCGGGTGTACAGAGCTCATTCTACACCACAGTCTCACGGATAGACTCTTGGATGGATAGGAGGGGCATGAAGAAAATAGATGTTTGGAAAACCAGGGATATTTCTAAGAGCAGAAATATAGGGAGAACCCCAGGACGGATATAGTGAATGGAGGGGGGGAGGGAGAACTGAAATATTCTACCCGCATGATATTCTAATAATAACCGTCCGGCTCCTTGATCTGGGCCCATGGAGCAGGTCTGGAATACAGAGAGAGCAGACAGGCCCAGAATATTGTCTGCTAGGAGTTTATGGTATAAGCTTACTGTATGGCTCATGTTACCAGCAACACTTCACCTGTGGGAGTGGCACCATCTAGTGGCAGGTTAGAGTACTGCATTAGAAAAATAATAATAATAATAATAATAATAATTAATAATAAATAAAAATAAAGCTTAAAAAAGGGCAATTGCTTTCTGAAAAAAACAAACAAAAAAAAACTGTGGGACTTTATCATGTTAAAGCTGAATTCCTGTCTTACAAAACATAAATAAGTAGCCCAGTAATAGCAAAAAAAAAAATAGCTTTTAATTTACGGTAATACTCACTTTCAATCTGGATCTGCCCCCCCACACAGTACTTCTGTCCTGCCAGTAGATGTCCCCATTCTTTCAAGATGAATGGTGGCTAGTGTCATTGAACTCACTTCCTCTGAGCCCAGGTTACTCTATTACTCATAGGATGTTCCATTGATTAATTTCTGACTTTTTTTTTGTTTTGTAAATGGAAAATATTATAAATGGTCTGTAGTGTACACACAGGCCAGTCATGAAGCACAGATAAGGTAGAATGAGGGCAGAATGAAAGTGGTGCACTCATTTCCCCAGTACAGCCAGGGGGACACATCTAACTGAGCCGATCTGTGATTGGTTGGATGGTGTGAAGGGCAGGGGGAGACATTGAGGTCTATTAGACTCTCAGGGATAGGCAACCTGGGGCCCTCCAGCTGTTGCAGAACTACAAGTCCCATCATGCCTCTGGGAGTCATTGTAACTGTCAGCCTTGCAATGCCTCATGGGAAATGTAGTTTCACAACAGCTGGAGGGCTACTTGTTGCCTACCCCTAAATTGTCTCCAAAAATCACATGGGGGGGGGGGGGGGGGGTTAATTAACCCATTGTGATAGCAACCAAGTAACAATAAATAAATAAATACAATTTTTTTGAATGTTTACATTCCTTGTGACTGCAATTAAAGTGATTCGATTTTTTTTTGTTTAAGGGACAATTAAAAGAAAAATAAGAAGAAAATAAATAAGAAAAAAAAATTGAAAGCGCCCCTGCCCCCTCCCCCCCCCCCCCCCGAGCTCGCGCATCAACAAAAACGCATACATAATTCGCACCCCATGTAAACGGTGTTCAAATCACACAGGTGAGGTATCGTCGCGATCATCAAACCGAGAGCAATAATTATAGCCCTGGTAACCATTAAATTTTTTTCAAGCGTCGCCTATAGAGATTTTTAAGTAGCGTAGTTTGTCTCCATTCCACGAGCCGGCGCAAATTCAAAGCGTGACATGTTAGGTATCTATTTACTCGGTGTAACATCATCTTTCACATTATACAAAAATATTGGACTAACTTTATTGTTTAGTTTTATTTTTAATTAATGAAAGTGTCTTTTTTCCAAAAAAAAATTGCGATTGAAAGACCGCTGCGCAAATACCGTGTGACATAAAAAATTTTTCACCAATCGCCATTTTATTCTCTAGGGTCTCTGCTAAAAATATATATATAATGTTTGGTGGCTTCTAAGTAATTTTCTAGCAAAAAATACGGATTTTAGCTTGTAAGCAACAAACGTCAGAAGTAGGCTTAGGCATGAAAGGGTTATTCTCTAGCCACTTAGAGACCGCCCACCGCATATATACTGTGGCAGGGTGGCGCTATTACGCAAAACAATGTACCTGTACGTTGTTTCATGGAATAGATAGTGTGGGCATACGCGCGCCGCTTGCGTCGCGCATGTGCACCCGCTAAAACGGAGAAGGAGCCGATTTGCTTGTCCGGCGGATCCGATGTCTGAAGGCCACCCCCGATCGCTTCACAGAGAGGCAGAATGGGGATCTGCCTATGTAAAGAAGGCAGATCCCCGTTCTGACAGAGGACAACACGGAGATCGTCTGTTCCTAGTACTCAGGAACAGAGATCTCTGTGTTCTTCCTGTCAGTCCCCTCCCCCCACACAGTTAACCCTTTGATCGCCCTTGGAGTTAACCCCTTCCCTGCCAGTGTCATTTATACAGTGACAGTGCATTTTATTTTAGCACTGATCTCACTGTATTGGTGTCACTGGTCCCCAAAAAAGCATCATTTAGTGTCAAATTTGTCCGCCGCAATGTCGCAGTCCCGCTAAAAATCGCTGATCTTCGCCATTAACAGTAAAAGCAATAAAAAATATTAAAAGTCCATAAATCTATCCCGTAGTTTGTAGACTCTATAACTTTTGCGCAAACCAATCAATATACGCTTATTGGGATTTTTGTTTTACCAAAACATATAGCAGAATACATATCGGCCTAAATTGATGAAGAATTTTTTTATTTTTTTTTGGATATGTATTATAGCAGAAAGTAAAAAAAATATAGTTTTATTTTCAAAATTGTCGCTCTTCTTTTGTTTATAGCGCAAAAAATAAAAAACGCAGAGGTGATCAAATACCACCAAAAGAAAGCTCTATTTTTGAGAAAAAAAAAAAAAAGGAAAGAAGGAAATTGTGTTTGGGTACAACGTCACACGACCGCGCAATCGTCAGTTAAAGCGACGCAGTGCCGTATCGCAAAAAAAAAATTGCCTGGTCATTAAGGGGGGAAATCCCAGGGAAGATTTAACCCCTTGATCGCCCCCTTAGTGTTAACCCCTTCCCTGCCAGTGACATTTACACAGTAATCAGTGGCTATTTATAGCTCTGATCGCTGTATAAATATCAATGGTCCCAAAAAAGTGTCAAAAGTGTCCGATCTTTCCGCTGTAACGTCGCAGTCCCGCTAAAAAAAAAAAATCGCTGATCGCCGCCATTACTAGTAAAAAAAATGCCATAAAACTATCCCCTATTTTGAAGACGCTGTAACTTTTGCGCAAACCAATCAATATACGCTTATTGCGATTTTTTTTACCAAAAATATGTAAAAGAATAAATATTGGCCTAAACCGATGAAGAAATTTGTTTTTTTACCATTTTTTTTTAATTTGGATATCTATTATAGCAAAAAAGTAAAAAATATATATTTTTTTCAAAATTGTCACTCTTTGTTTGTTTATAGCGCAAAAAAAAAGAAACGCAGAGGTGATCAAATACCACCAAAAGAAAGCTCTACTTGTGGGAAAAAACGGACATAGATTTCGTTTCGGTACAATGTCGCACGTCCGCACGATTGTCAATTTAAGAGACGCAGTGCTGTATCGCAAAAAAATGGCCAGGTCATTAAGGGGGTAAATCCTTCCAGGGCTGAAGTGGCTAGTGTCTCTGCAAAAAAAAAAAATAAAAAAAATAAAAATGTAATGTTTATTGCGAAAAATACTAAATAATACTTGTAAGCAAAAAGTTCCAGAAAAGGCCTGGTCTTAAAGTGGTTAATGCTGTCAGTAGGGTTGCCACCTGTCCGGGATTCACCCTGACAGTCAGGGTTTTAGATCCTGTGTCCGGGTTTCAGTCCCCCTGAAACCTGGATACATCAGTGGCAGCCCTGCAGCACCATTCCTCCTACCCCCCTCTCCCCTCCTATTGGCTTCCAGTGCTTTTAATTATATTGGTGAGGGGGGGGGGGGCTTTAACTGGGGTACAAACTGGCCTGGGGAGATTATACTGGGGGACAGACTGACCTGAGGGGGATTATACTGGGGGACAGACTGACCTGGGGGGATTATACTGGGGGACAGACTGACTTTGGGGGATTATACTGGGGGGCAGACTAACCTGGGGGGATTATACTGGGGGACAGACTGGCCTGAGGGGGATTATACTGAGGGACAGACTAGCCTGGGGAGATTTTCCTGGGGGAAAGCCTGACCTGGGGGGTATTATACTGGGGACAGACTGACCTGGGGGGGTTTTACTGGGGGACAGACTGGCCTGGGGGGATTATACTGGGGGACAGAATGACCTGGGGGGTATTATACTGGGGACAGACTGACCTGGGGGGGTTTTACTGGGGGACAGACTGGCCTGGGGGGATTATACTGGGGGACAGACTGACCTGAGGGGGATTATACTGGGGGACGGACAGACCTGGGGGGATTATACTGGGGGACAGACTGACCTGAGGGGGATTATACTGGGGGACGGACAGACCTGGGGGGATTATACTGGGGGACAGACTGACCCGGGGGATTATACTAGGGGACAGACTGACCTGGGGGGATTATACTAGGGGACAGACTGACCTGGGGGGATTATACTAGGGGACAGACTGACCTGGGGGGATTATACTAGGGGACAGACTAGCCTGGGGAGATTTTCCTGGGGGACAGCCTGACCTGGGGGGTATTATACTGGGGACAGACTGACCTGGGGGATTATACTGGGGACAGACTGACCTGGGGGGATTATACTGGGGGACAGACTGGCCTGGGGGGATTATATTGGGGACAGACTGACCTGAGGGGGATTATACTGGGGGACAGACTGACTTTGGGGGATTATACTGGGGGACAGACTGACTTTGGGGGATTATACTGGGGGACAGACTGACCTGGGGGGATTATACTGGGGGATAGACTAACCTGGGGGGATTATACTGGGGGACAGACTGACCTGACGGGGATTATACTGGGGGACAGACTGACCTGACGGGGATTATACTGGGGGACAGACTGACCTGGGGGGATTATACTGGGGGACAGACTGGCCTGAGGGGGATTATACTGGGGGACAGACTTGCCTGGGGGATTATACTGGGGGACAGACTTGCTTGGGGGATTATACTGAGGGACAGACTAGCCTGGGGAGATTTTCCTGGGGGAAAGCCTGACCTGGGGGGTATTATACTGGGGGACAGACTGACCTGGGGGGGATTATACTGGGGGACAGACTTGCCTGGGGGATTATACTGGGGGACAGACTGACCTGGGGGGGTTTTACTGGGGGACAGACTAGCCTGGGGGGATTATACTGGGGGACAGACTGGCCTGGGGGGATTATACTGGGGAACAGACTGGCCTGGGGGGATTATACTGGGGGACAGACTGACCTGAGGGGGATTATACTGGGGGACGGACAGACCTGGGGGGATTATACTGGGGGACAGACTGACCTGAGGGGGATTATACTGGGGGACGGACAGACCTGGGGGGATTATACTGGGGGACAGACTGACCTGAGGGAATTATACTGGGGGACGGACACACCTGGGGGGATTATACTGGGGGACAGACTGACCTGGGGGGATTATACTGGGGGACAGACTGGCCTGGGGGGATTATACTGGGGATAGACTAACCTGGGGGGATTATACTGGGGACAGACTAGCCTGGGGAGATTTTCCTGGGGGAAAGCCTGACCTGGGGGGTATTATACTGGGGACAGACTGACCTGGGGGATTATACTGGGGACAGACTGACCTGGGGGGATTATACTGGGGGACAGACTGGCCTGGGGGGATTATATTGGGGACAGACTGACCTGGGGGATTATACAGGGGGACAGACTGGCCTGGGGGGGGGGTTATACTGGGGGACAGACTGACCTGAGGGGGATTATACTGGGGGACGGGCAGACCTGGGGGGATTATACTGGGGGACAGACTGACCTGGGGGATTATACTGGGGGACAGATTGGTTTGGGGGGGTTATACTGGGGAACAGACTGGCCTGGGGGGATTATACTGGGGGGCAGACTGACCTGAGGGGGATTATACTGGGGGACGGACAGACCTGGGGGTATTATACTGGGGGACAGGCTGACCTGGGGGATTATACTGGGGGACAGACTGACCTGGGGGGGATTATACTGGGGGACAGACTGACCGGGGGGGATTATACTGGGGGACAGACTGACCTGAGGGGGATTATACTGGGGGACAGACTGACCTGAGGGGGATTATACTGGGGGACAGACTGACCTGGGGGGGATTATACTGGGGGACAGACTGACCTGGGGGGATTATACTGGGGGACAGACTGGCCTGGTGGGATTATACTGGGGGACAGACTGGCCTTGTGGAATTATACTGGGGGACAGACTGACCTGAGGGGGATTATACTGGGGGACAGACTGGCCTGGGGGGGGTTATACTGGGGGACAGACTGGCCTGGGGGGATTATACTGGGGGACAGACTGACCTGGGGGGATTATACGGGGGGACAGACTGGCCTGGGGGGGTTATACTGGGGGACAGACTGGCCTGGGGGGATTATACTGGGGGACAGACTGACCTGGGGGGATTATACTGGGGAACAGACTGACCTGGGGGGATTATACTGGGGAACAGACTGACCTGGGGGGATTATACGGGGGGACAGACTGGCCTGGGGGGGTTATACTGGGGGACAGACTGGCCTGGGGGGGATTATACTGGGGGACAGACTGACCTGAGGGGGATTATACTGGGGGACGGGCAGACCTGGGGGGATTATACTGGGGGACAGACTGACCTGGGGGATTATACTGGGGGACAGACTGGCCTGGGGGGGTTATACTGGGGAACAGACTGGCCTGGGGGGATTATACTGGGGGGCAGACTGACCTGAGGGGGATTATACTGGGGGACGGACAGACCTGGGGGGATTATACTGGGGGACAGGCTGACCTGGGGGATTATACTGGGGGACAGACTGGCCTGGGGGGATTATACTGGGGGGCAGACTGACCTGAGGGGGATTATACTGGGGGACGGACAGACCTGGGGGGATTATACTGGGGGACAGGCTGACCTGGGGGATTATACTGGGGGACAGACTGGCCTGGGGGGATTATACTGGGGGGCAGACTGACCTGAGGGGGATTATACTGGGGGACGGACAGACCTGGGGGGATTATACTGGGGGGCAGACTGACCTGAGGGGGATTATACTGGGGGGCAGACTGACCTGAGGGGGATTATACTGGGGGACGGACAGACCTGGGGGGATTATACTGGGGGACAGGCTGACCTGGGGGATTATACTGGGGGACAGACTGACCTGGGGGGGATTATACTGGGGGACAGACTGGCCTGAGGGGGATGATACTGGGGGACAGACTGACCTGAGGGGGATTATACTGGGGGACAGACTGACCTGGGGGGGATTATACTGGGGGACAGACTGACCTGGGGGGATTATACTGGGGGACAGACTGACCTGGGGGGATTATACTGGGGGACAGACTGACCTGAGGGGGATTATACTGGGGGACAGACTGACCTGGGGGGGATTATACTGGGGGACAGACTGACCTGAGGGGGATTATACTGGGGGACAGACTGACCTGGGGGGATTATACTAGGGGACAGACTGACCTGGGGGGATTATACTGGGGGAAATCCTGACCTAGGGGGTATTATACTGGAGACAGACTGGCCTGGTGGGATTATACTAGGGGACAGACTAGCTTGAGGGCATTATACTTGGGAACAGACTGACCTGGGGGGATTATACGGGGGGATAGACTGGCCTGGGGGGATTATACTGGGGACAGACTGGCCTGGGGGGATTATACTGGGGATAGACTAACCTGGGGGGATTATACTGGGGGGAAGCCTGACCTCAGGGGAATATACTGGGGGACAGACTGGCCTGGGGGATTATACTGGGGGACAGACTGGCCTGGGGGATTATACTGGGGGACAGACTGACCTGAGGGGGATTATACTGGGGGACAGACTGGCCTGGGGGGATTATACTGGGGATAGACTAACCTGGGGGGATTATACTGGGGGAAAGCCTGACCTCAGGGGAATATACTGGGGGACAGACTGGCCTGGGGGATTATACTGGGGGACAGACTGGCCTGGGGGATTATACTGGGGGACAGACTGGCCTGGGGGATTATACTGGGGGACAGACTGACCTGAGGGGGATTATACTGGGGGACAGACTGGCCTGGGGGGATTATACTGGGGATAGACTAACCTGGGGGGATTATACTGGGGGAAAGCCTGCCCTCAGGGGAATATACTGGGGGACAGACTGGCCTGGGGGATTATACTGGGGGACAGACTGGCCTGGGGGATTATACTGGGGGACAGACTGGCCTGGGGGATTATACTGGGGGACAGACTGACCTGAGGGGGATTATACTGGGGGACAGACTGGCCTGGGGGATTATACTGGGGGACAGACTGGCCTGGGGGATTATACTGGGGGACAGACTGACCTGAGGGGGATTATACTGGGGGACAGACTGGCCTGGGGGGATTATACTGGGGATAGACTAACCTGGGGGGATTATACTGGGGGAAAGCCTGACCTCAGAGGAATATACTGGGGGACAGACTGGCCTGGGGGATTATATTGGGGGACAGACTGACCTGAGGGGAATTATACTGGGGGACAGACAGACCTAGGCTGGATGTACTGGGGGACAGACTAAGCAATGAGGGATTATACTGGAAGACAGACTAACCAATGAGGGATTATACTGGAGCACAGACTGACCTGGGGGGGGGGACTGTACTGGGGGACAGACTGATCTTGTTTGATTTAACTACGTTCCTTAAACCTTCCCCCATTATTACCACAATTTGGCCACACCCACTGTTTGTCACGGGACGCTACATGCACTGCAATACTACTCTTCTTGGGGCACTCAAAGGTGTCCCAGATCTTTTACAATCCTATAGTGTAAACTGCAAAAAAATAAATAAAAATTACTGCTAAAGTGTTCGGGTTTGGCTTTTGATGAAAAGGTGGCAGCCCCCAGTTGTCAGTCATTTTAGGCTACTAGAGGCTCAGTTGTGGCTTCCTGCTTTTAGCCCTGAAGGGAAGTCTGGTATCGGGAACTGTCCATCAGATTTTTATCTCCAATCTTCAGTTTCTAACAAACCCCTGGCCTGCTTGGAGTGCTGGGACTTGTGGTTCTCCAGAAACATTTTAAACTGGTTTCCATCCATCTGGGCCGAGTCCTCTCTATTTTTATCTTATTCGTATGTTTCTTTCTCAATCTTCATTTCTTTATGTTCTCATGAATATTTTGTGTCTTTTTTTTTTCGATTCACATTAACTTCCTCTGACATGTTCCGATGATATCTGTAATTAGAAACATTTTGCTGACTTTGATCCATCCGAGACGGCGAGTGAAATCTCATTTACTGGTGGGCGGAAGAGATTGTTTCATGAAGAAGAGGATGAAGATCATGGGGCCTCCGGACGGAGACACATGTAAGGCTCAAATAATAGAAACGGAGGGGGAATTAACATATTTATAAGTGTGTGCCGGAGATAAGAAGCCGTAATAATACGATGATAAACATCATAGAGATTTACTGCGGAAATAGTCCGTGTATGATCCGTGTATGATGCGTGTATGATCCGTGTATGATCCGTGTATGATTCCTATTCTACACGAGAGATCCAACATACAGACAACTAAATGTTATGTCTGAAATTCTACCTGAGAACAGCCGTGACCGATGTGACCACGTATCTTCATCAAATTGCATTCATGGTCCATATAATTCTTGTTTTTCTTGGTTTTCACATATCCGTAGTCTCCTACAAGGAGGGGAAAAAAAAAGAGATGGGAAGATCGGCTGACATACAGAGGTGTATTTCTAAAAAACTTTGTAGCGGTGCCCCCCCCGCACCCCCCCCCCCCCCCCGTAGGGGGCGCTGAAAGTTGTGGCCCACCTGCCACCCTGCCCAGCCCGGCATTCCCTTCCCAATCACTTTGAAGACAATGAACAGTCCATGTCAGGGATCCTCAAACTACGGCCCTCCAGCTGTTGCAGAACTACACATCCCATGAGGCATTGTAAAACTCTGACATTCACAGACATGACCAGGCATGATGGAAATTGTAGTTCCTGAACACCTGGAGGGCCATAGTTTGAAGACCCCTGGTCCATGGGATCGTTTTGTTATTTTATTGAGGGATTTGAACTTGGATAGGAATATACGGGATGCCCAGTAGAACAAACAATTGGTTGATTGTATATCAATCAGTTGGGACAACTTGGCTTATTCCAGTCTCCTCCAGCACATCTCTTTACTCCAGGCACAGCTAAGCACCCGGTTAGGCCCAAATACTAACTCAGTCAGGCCTCAGCAAGTGCCTTTTGCAGGCGGGAACCACGGGTCCCTTTAATGTAGCAAGAATTTGACAATAGGAAGTCTTTAGTGCTAGTGGTCCCATGGTGGACTAATGCTCCCAATAAGTCCTTTCAGGTCCTGCCAGACCTCCTGGCTGCAGCTGCCCGACTCCACTGCCTGTGACTTTGCAATCCTCACTACTGGCTCCACACCCAGCTCTGACTGTTTCCTCTCAGTCCTCTCTGGTTTGCCTCTCCAGTCCTCCCGATTGCCCGTGTCACTCACCAGCCCTCCTGGCTGCAAACCGGTGGTTCCCTCCTGAAGACTTTCCCGGCAGTGCTAGCTCCTGCTGTCCTCTCCGACTCCTTTCTGTGCCCCCTGTTCGGATCCCTCATGGGTTCTTGAAGGGCTCAGTCCAAGGTCACCCCCCCTCACCCAGACTGGGGGACTCCCCCCCAGGCCCCGACAGCCTAGTACTCCATCCTGAGTTCTTCCACCTGACAACTCCTCCCCAGCTGAGCTGACCCTGGGTATTTCAAGGAGGCCCGCCCCCCCCTGCCAATCCTAGTTGGGGATTGGTCAGGGCTCCCTGAGACACCCCAGACAGCTCCACCCTCTCGTCCCCTCCTCTCCTTCTAGAATCCTCTAGAAGCAAGAGGGAGATGACAGTGGAGCGATGCTGTCTGTGAGTCACAGCTGCTGCTCTGTGCCACTCCCAGCCCACACAGATCAAGACAAACATGCCTAGCCCATAGCTCCCAACTGTCCCTGATTTCGAGGGACTGTCCCTGATTTAGAGCAATGTCCCTCTTTCCTCCTCATTTGTCCCTCATTTTGGTCTGATCCATATAGTTGTATATGAAAATGCACTTTTTATCTTTCAAAAAAGAGTTTCCCAGTGCTAAACCTTTCATCCAATTTCTAAATTGCTGCATTTGTAATCTTTAAAAGCCAATATAAAGGAATAGTAGTTGTAAAAAAAGCCTGTGTGGATTTAATTAACCTTTTTTTATTGTGGTTAATTCTTTAATGGGGTGTGTCCTATGCCTGCATACATTTGCTAGTAGGTGTCCCTCATTCCCATCTCTAAGGCTGGATTCACACCTATGCATTTTTAGTGCTTTTTGCAGATTTGCACTACAGTCCATTTAACATGGTTTCCTATGGAACATGTTCTGTAGTGCAAATCTGCAAAATGCAAAAAGCACTAAAAATGCCATAGATGTGAATCCAGCCTAAATGTTGGGAGGTATGCTTGTTTCCAGCTAGGCCTGCCTAAATTTACCTGCACTGCAAATAGCCCCACCTCTAGCACCTACCTAAGTAGAGGGTGCTACAAATTGAATAGCAATTCACCCAGTGACCTACATGTACATTGCTAATGGTACAAAAAAAAAAAGAAAAATCCAACTCTTATTAGGCTATTTCCTATGCTGGTCAAATGTTTTACATTGATTTAAAACAAAAATTACTACACTTGGCCACTGGATGGCACTAAGTATCCTAGAAATTTTCCTTTAGTGTTTAAGCCCATCTACTGTATTTTTCAATAGTTCAACCACTTGACCTCCGGAAGACTTACTCCCCCTCATCATGACCAGGCCATTTATTTTGCAATACGGCACTGCGTTACTTTAACTGACAATTGCGCGGTCATGCGACATTGTACACAAACAAAAATGTATGTCTATTTTTTCCCACAAATAGAGCTTTCTTTTATTGGTATTTGATAACCTCCGCATTTTTTTTTTTTTTTTGCACTTTAAACAAAAAAAGACCGACAGTTTTGAAAAAAACAAAAAACAATATTTTTTACTTTCTGCTATAAAACATATCCAAATAAAAAAAAAATCGTATTTCTTCATCAATTTAGGCCAATATGTATTCTGCTACACATTTTTTGGTTAAAAAACAAAAAACAAAAAACCCAATAAGCGTATATTGCTTGGTTTGCGCAAAAGCTATAGCGTCTACAAACTATGGTATATATATTGGAATTTTTTTTTTTTACTAGTATTGGCGGTGATCAGCGACTTATAGCAGGACTGCGATATTGCAGCAGACAATTGGACACTAACTGACACTTTTTGGGAACCAGTAAAACTAATACAGGGAAAGGCGTTAAACATCTAGGGGTGATCAAAGCCATGGTTTGGTGAATTTATACAGAAATATGAACACACAAGAGGTATAGTGTGCATGGGTTTTGCAAAGTCAGCAGACAGAGTATTTGTATCTGTTGACTTAGCATTTTTGGGGGAGGGAGGGTTCTAAATGAGTTTGGGCTCCAAAAAATGGTCTCTTGCCTGAATTTGAGGACAACAATAACATTTAAACCAATTTTTTAGGGTAAGCCCCAAAATGTAGCTGACAAAAAAAAAAGTTAAGTGACTAGGCTAGGTGTGTATGGGCCCAGGATAGCATGCTGGGGAGGTTAGTGAAGGAAAATATGCATGAAGGACAAAAAATGAGCAGGAAAAGATTACAGCATGCATGAGGACAAAGAGGAAATTCACAGCATATTACAATATTGATAATCATGTAATCAAGAAATTAATACAATACATTAGCAAACATTAATACATAGAATGTGATCTTAAAGGTGATAACTTACCCTGATATAATCCTTCTGCAGGACTTGTGTAGCACTCTCTACCAGAAGGTAGGTGCTAGTAAGGGTTGTTTTACTAGGTTTATTCAGCACAGGCAAATTTAGGCAGGCCTATGCTGCGCGCTAGGCCTGTCTGTTTTGATCTGGGGGCTGGGAGTGGTTAGAGTAGCAGTGGTTGTGACCACCTGGGCTCCAGTTCTGAGGCTTCTCCCCTGCTTCCAGGGAGAATGTTCTGGAAGAGGAGGCTGGGCCTAGAGCTGGAGTGGCAGGCAGCACATGTGGGAGCCCTGACCAATCACCAACTGGTGTTGGCACGGGACGGGCCTCATATATATGCTGAGGTCACATGCTGCTGGGGTGGAGTAGTCGACTGGGTGACGTGAGGAATGGAGTGCTAGACAGCCACAGGAGCACACCCCCGTCTGGGGAGGAGGGGTGTAGCGATCGCAGGAGGAGGCCCAGGGAGAACTGTGAGGGAACATTGCCTCTACACGGTCATTGGCAATGTCTCTGTCACCACACGGTCGGTGGCAGGGAACTCCTGGAGCAGAGGGGCAGGAGAAGCTGTCGGAACGCATGGTCCGGGCAAGTTCCTCATCAAGGGCTTAGGGCTGGAAGGTCGGTGAGTGTCACCACAGTGGATGGCTGGAGGTGCCAGGGATTCTGTAAGGGGAACTCTGCTTCTACACAGTCACTAGCAGAGTCTTCATCATGCACACGGTGGATGGTGAAGAGTCCTGGATCAGAGAAGAGACTGTGGGGAGTTGTGTGTCAAAGCAGTGTGGCCGGCTGGCACGTGGTTTGCGAGTTGGATTGGCTGGGGGCAGTAGTCCATTTCCTAGAAGATAGACTTTAACCTACTAGGCCTCCGGGGAGAGGTTCTGCAGGCCTCAGGCCTAGTAGCAGTAAGTCACCAAAGCCAGTAGAGGGGCTTATTCAGAGTGAGTTCTTCATACCCATTAGAAGAGGATGTGTTATACCTTAAATGTCATTACAAGTTGTGCAGGAGGAAACCAAGTGTGCAAGGAGAAGCAAGTTTGGGCAGGAGGTGAAGAGATTTAAGACCATTGCTTTTACAGGGTTCAAAAGTTATGTTTCTGTCCCTCACACGGTGATGGATGGAGAACTCTTAGGAACAGCAGTCTGCATGGAGAGGCAGAAGGAACTGCAGGAGAAGATTTCTACTTAGTCAAGTGTGCAACTTCTTCATTCTTCAGGCTCTAACTATGATCAAAGTAACTGAAATATGTAAATATGATGGCAATGATTAATTCTATGGTCATCCCATATCCCAATCCCCATCCAAGTTGTACCCACCAATAAAACAACAAAAACAAAGCTTGCAAAAGACTGTTCATTGTCTCTGGAAAGGATACATGAAGTCTGGCAGTGGGGTGATTTGGAGGATTGTTTGTCAGTAGTGCTAACATAATGGCTACACTTGAATAATGGCTGAGCAGGTCTCTGGAATAATGAGTCCCAGAGCCTGGGGGGGTCCCAGTTGTAAACTTCAGGTCCTGGAGAATTCTCCCCATCGCCAAGTACCGCAAGGTGGCTATGAGCCTTTACTCAGGAGAGATAATATAGGGGGGGTCACCAAAGCCAAGAGTTGGTAAAAGCAAGGGTCCGTCATCCGGAGATAATTCCGAAAATCATCCAAATTATTCTCCTGGAGCGCCCGCAGCAAAGGCATATGACATAATTGGTCACGATTAATAAAGCAACCAATTTTTGGGTCCAAGAACTCCTCCTCCTCCAGTTCCTGGACTGGACTTGGGTCAAAGCAATAATTCCAAGGCCAATAATAAATAACACGTTATCTCCTCCAAGAAGAGAGGAGCAAGGGGGGTGGGACTTTATTTATCTCCTCCGATTCCGCAACATGGCTGGTTGGCGAATTGAAAAGCACAAAATGAAAAGCGTGAATCAACACTCACCAAACTTCTACTAACACGAAATTAGCAGAAGGAGCCCAAAGGGTGGCGCTTGAGAAATTAACTTCCTCTTTATAGTCCCGTAGTACATCTAGTTCATGTTTGTTGGCCAACAATTGTGTACCGTTAGTATGCAAGACAATAGACATGTGCATTCGTTTTCGTCCGAATGCATTTTCGTCCGAATTTTAGGTATTTTCGTTATCGTTTTACCAAACGATAACGAAAGTGCAGAGTCCGAAAAACGAAAGATCCGACATAAACAAATGCTTTATTTTTGTTTTCGTTGCTACAACAGTTCGATATAGATAGGAGATTCGACATGATGATGACAATAACAATCTGTGTCCATCAAACCTGTGGTCTAATGTGCCTAACCTTAGCTCTATTAGTCCAAGATTATTCTACATAGAGAGAAAAGATTCGACGTAGGGGGAGGAAAGATTCGACGTAGGGGAGGAAAGATTCGACGTAGGGGAGGAAAGATTCGACGTAGGGGAAGAAAGATTCGACGTAGGGGAGAAAAGATTCGACGTAGAGGAGAAAAGATAAATAAAAATAATGATGATGATGAATGTTATTGGCTGATTGTAACCAAAGAGGTGGAGCAGTAAAATAGCTAGAACTAAGTACACACGTACTTTGGCTTATGGTGTCTGTTGAAAGTTCTAAGAAGATTCGACGGAGCAGGTAAACTATACGGCATTGTACAGTTTAGCTGCTCCGTCGAATCTTCTTTGAACATTCGACAGACACCATAAGCCTTCAATGACAGATTCGACCTTAATTTGGATTTTCGGACGAATGCAATTTTTAACGAAAAACGAAATAAATAAAAACGAATTTCGGGAGTAACTAAATAAATTTATTTTTCAGACGAAAACGAAATTCCGAAACGAAATATTTCAGTGTGCACATGTCTACAAGACAAGTTCCTGGTACAAGCCCTTTGGACAAAAATCAGACGCTCGGTTGGCCAACAATCGGATCATGTGCTTTAAACTTCTCCACAACTTTATCCCTGACCCGATTGGTGTGTTCCTTGGCCTTCATGCTGTTCGTTCAATAAGGTTCTCTAACCTCTGAGGGCTTCACAGAACAGCTGTATTTATACCAAGATTAAATGACACACAGGTGGACTCTTTAGGTCAGCGGTCATCAACCCTGTCCTCAGGGACCACTAACAGGCCAGGTTTTATGTATTACCTTGGGGAGATGCAGACTAGAATCCTGCAATCACTGAGCAGCAAATGATATCACCTGCGATGTATATCAGTTATCTTGCAAACCTGGCCTGTTAGTGGGCCCTGAGGACAGGGTTGATGACCACTGCTGTAGGTGACTTCTGAAGGCAATTTTTTTCCACTAGATTTTTTTTTGTTAGGCGTATCAGAGTGAGGCTCTGTTCACACCTAGGCGTTTTTGGGCGTTTTTCTGCTCTAAGCCTCAGCTCTAAAAAAACGCCCCAACAAGACAAATCCCATTCATTTCAATGGCCCCTGTTCACATCTGAGCGTTCTGTCACCTAAAGCAAAACGCCCGTCGCTCAAAAAAAGCACAGGGAGCTTCTTTTTTGGCAGGTTACAGGCGGTTTTCATTCTTTTTACATCGGTGACCCTTTGACCTGTGTAAAATCGCGGTAAAAATCGCGCCTGAAAACAATACGCTCAGGTGTGAACGGAGCCTAAAAGGGGGCTGAATACAAATGCCCTCCCACACTTTTCACATATTTATTTGTAAAAAAACGTTTTCCTTCCACTTCACAATTATGGGACACTTTGTGTTGGTCTATCACATAAAATCCCAATAAAATACATTTACGTCTTTGGTTGTAACGTGACAAAATGTGGAAAATTTCAAGGGGTATGAATACTTTTTAAAGGCACTGTAAATCCTGTATAATAATAATAATAATAACTAGTCAAAAAAAAAAAAAGAAAAGAAATCGAAAACACGTTAAAAAAAAAACGCAAAATGCACCGGAAAATCGCATCAATCGCAACATGCCTAGGTGTGAATTACAGAGCTGCATTCATTTGTGTCTTTTATATCTGCTCCGGGATTCGGCTTTAATCCATTCGCGTCCCTCTCTCCCTGTATCTGATGTAGAAGGTCTCGGAAAAAGTTGGCGGTATCTCCGAACACCTGAGAGATACTTTTCTGTCTTTACAGTAAGAATACGGAAGAGCGCGCGTCTCTGGGAGAAGATCGGAGGGATGGCTCCTCGTCTGTATTGTGTCCTGGAATGTTCTCCACCCCCCCCCCCCACCCCCCCACCACCAGCCAGTGTAAGTGACACTCATTAATAAGTGATTCCCCTGGGAAGCTGTGTGAAGCTCAGTCTGCAGGAGGCTGTGCTGGAGAAGGGGAGGTTGGTGGCCATCAATCACCTGGCCTGGGAAGACAGAGAGGAGGAGGAGGAGGAGGAGGAGAAGGTCCACAGAGCAGGGAACATGGCGAGGATGTGGGATCAGCAGCACACCATTCTCCCTGTACAGCTCCAGAGATTCCTATGTTTCCTCTCCGTCTCCATCAGATGTGCGCGCTGCCAGATGATACCGGTAAGTGCCGAGGGGGGGACCCTGGGGGCATGGATACTCATGGAGTTATTTAATAAGGCAGTTCAAAGGAAATGATTTTGTGCAAAGAGCAACGATGAAGTGTAAAAGGGTAATGAGCACGTGAAAAGGGCGGTGACAACGTGTAAAGGGCAATGGTGACGTGCAAAGGGCAAGTTCCCTGGGTCCCCCCGGAGACATGGATGACCAAGGAGTTGTTTAATAAAGGTGTTGCAAGGAGCAGTAAAGATGTGCGAGGAGCGGACGGTGACATGTGAAAGGGTCATCATGACGTGGAAAGGGCAACGATAAGGTGCAAGGGGCAATAGTAATGAATAAAAGTGTAACGACCAGAGCTTTTTTTGAGTGGGAACGCAGTACCGGCACCTTCAGCATGGAACGTATTATTATTATTATTATTATTATTATACAGGATTTATATAGTGCCCAACAGTTTACCCAGCGCTTTACAATATAAAATGGGAGACAATACAGGTATAATATAATAAAATACAAGAGGATTTAGAGGGCCCTGCTCAGAAGAGCTTACAATCTAATAGGGTGGGGCAGGTGGTACAAAAGGTTGTAACTGTGGGGAATGAGCTGATGGAAGTGGTAGAAGATTAGTTGGAGACGTTATAGGCTTTCCTGAAGAGCTGAGTTTTCAGAGATCGCCCGAAGGTAGCAAGAGTAGGGGGATTGCCGGACAGGTGGAGGTAGCGAGTTCCAGAGGATGGGAGAGGCTCTTGAGAAATCCTGGAGACGAGCATGGGAGGAGGAGGTGAGAAAGCTTTAGAGTAGGAGGTCTTGAGGAGAGCGGAGAGGACATTTTGGGTGATATTTGGAGACAAGATTGGTGATGTAGCTTGGGATGTATGTAATGGCAAAGGGTACTACAGTGTGCTGGAGGGTCTATTGATGCTGGCTGCTGAGGGATCTATGGTCGCTGGGGGATCTATTGCTGTGTGTGTGGGGGGGTCTGTAGTTGCTGGGGGTGTCTATTGTTGATGGGGGGGTCTATTGTTGATGGGGGTCTATTGTTGTTGGCTGCAGGGGATCTATTTTATTGCTTTTCTTATTATCAGTATAAAATTCCATACAAATTTCTGGGTTCTGTATTCTCTACTGGAAGGTGGGTAGGGGGTGGAACCAGTGGATGGTGCTCATAGGTGGGTAGGAGGTGGAACCAGTGGATGGTGCTCAGAGGTGGGTAGGGGATGGAACCAGTGGATGGTGCTCAGAGGTGGGTAGGAGGTGGAACCAGTAGATGGTGCTCAGAGGTGGGTAGGGGGTGGAACCAGTGAATGGTGCTCAGAGTTGGGTAGGGGATGGAACCAGTGAATGGTGCACAGAGGTGGGTAGGGGGTGGAACCAGTGAATGGTGCTCAGAGGTGGGTAGGGGGTGGAACCAGTGGATGGTGCTCATAGGTGGGTAGGAGGTGGAACCAGTGGATGGTGCTCAGAGGTGGGTAGGAGGTGGAACCAGTGAATGGTGCACAGAGGTGGGTAGGGGGTGGAACCAGTGAATGGTGCTCAGAGGTGGGTAGGGGATGGAACCAGTGGATGGTGCTCAGAGATGGGTAGGGGATGGAACCAGTGGATGGTGCTCAGAGGTGGGTAGGGGGTGGAACCAGTGGATGGTGCTCAGAGGTGGGTAGGGGAGGGAACCAGTGGATGGGGCTCAGAGGTGGGTAGGAGGTGGAACCAGTAGATGGTGCTCAGAGGTGGGTAGGAGGTGGAACCAGTAGATGGTGCTCAGAGGTGGGTAGGGGATGGAACCAGTGAATGGTGCACAGAGGTGGTTAGGGGGTGGAACCAGTGAATGGTGCTCAGAGGTGGGTAGGGGATGGAACCAGTGGATGGTGCTCAGAGATGGGTAGGGGATGGAACCAGTGGATGGTGCTCAGAGGTGGGTAGGGGGTGGAACCAGTGGATGGTGCTCAGAGGTGGGTAGGGGAGGGAACCAGTGGATGGGGCTCAGAGGTGGGTAGGGGTGGAGACAAGGGGTGGTATGGAAGGAGGGAGTACCCGCACCTATTCCCTGAGCAAAAAAAGCCCTGGTAACGATGATGTGCAAAGGGCACTGGTGATGTGCAAAGCAGTAATGGTGATGTGGAAAAGGGTAATGAAAACATGCAAGGGGCAATGATAATGTGCAAAGAGCATTGATGATGTGCAAAATGATAATGATGTGCAAGGGGCAATGGTCATGTGAAAAATGGTAACGATGATGTGCAATGAGCAATGATTACATGCAAAGCTCAATGGTGACATGCAAAAGGCAATGATGATGTGCAAAGAGCAGTGAAAATTGTGCAAAGGGCAATTATGACATGCAAAGGGCAAGTGTTGGGGGTCCTGGGGGTATGGATGCTCATAGAGTTATGTAATAAGGCAGCGTAAAGAGCAATTATGACGTGTAAAGGGCAATGGTGATGTGAAAAAGACAACAATGATGTGCAAACGGCATCGAGGGCATGCAAAGGGCACTGAGGACAAGCAAATGGCAATGGGAATGTGCAAAGAGCAATAATGATGTACAAAGTGCAATAGTGACGTGCAAAAGACAATAATGATGCGCAAAGGCCAATGGGGATGTGCAAAAGACAGCAATGATGTACGAAGAGCATCGAAGGCATGCAAAGGGCAAAGGGGACGACCAAAGGGGAATGGGGATGTACAAAGGGCAATGAAGATGTGCAAAGTACAGCGGGGGCATGCAAAGGGCAATGGGGACGAGAAAAGAGAAACAATGATATGCAAAGGATAATGATGACGTGCAAAACGCATCAGTGCCATGCAAAGAGCAATGGTGATGTGCAAAAGAGAACCATAGCATGCAAAGGGCATGAGTGACATGCAAGGGGGCAAAGGACAACGAGGAGATGCAAAGGACAATAATGAAGTGAACAGTGTCAGCGTGACCATTTGGTCCTCCAGCTTTCATCAGTTTAAGACAGTTAAAACCTTGATCGGTAGTGGGATGTGGGGGTCCTGAATCTCAGACATGGCATTGTGGGATGTGGGGGTCCTGAATCTCAGACATGGCATCATGTGGGGTCCTGAATCTCAGACATGGCATTGTGGGATGTGGGGTCCTGAATCCCAGACATGGCATTGTGGGATGTTCGGTCCTGAATCTCAGACATGGCATTGTGGGATGTGGGGTCCACCTATGCTGCTCATGGAATGTAATGGACACACAACCTCGGGTCATCTTAGTGCAATGATGGGTGTCAGTCGGGAAGGTGGGTCCCGTGTCTCTTGGGTGTCAGTCGGGAAGGAGGGTCCTGGGTCTCCTGGTTGTCAGTCGGGAAGGTGGGTCCCGGGTCTCCTGGTTGTCAGTCGGGAAGGTGGGTCCCGTGTCTCCTGGGTGTCAGTCGGGAAGGTGGATCCTGTGTCTCCTGGGTGTCAGTCGGGAAGGTGGGTCTGGGTCTCCTGGGTGTCAGTCGGGAAGGTGGGTCCCGTGTCTCTTGGGTGCCAGTCAGGAAGGTGAGTCCCGGGTCTCTTGGGTGTCAGTCGGGAAGGTGGGTCTGGGTCTCCTGGGTGTCAGTCGGGAAGGTGGGTCCCGTGTCTCCTGGGTGTCAGTCGGGAAGGTGGGTCTGGGTCTCCTGGGTGTCAGTCGGGAAGGTGGGTCCCGTGTCTCTTGGGTGTCAGTCAGGAAGGTGGGTACCATGTCTCTTGGGTGTCAGTCGGGAAGGTGGGTCCCGTGTCTCTTGGGTGCCAGTTAGGAAGGTGGGTCTCAGGTCTCTTGGGTGTCAGTCGGAAAGGTGGGTCCCATGTCTCCTGGGTGTCAGTCGGGAAGGTGGGTCCCGTGTCTCTTGGGTGTCAGTCGGGAAGGTGGGTCCCGAGTCTCTTGGGTGTCAGTCGGGAAGGTGGGTCCCATGTCTCCTGGGTGTCAGTCGGGAAGGTGGGTCCCGTGTCTCTTGGGTGTCAGTCGGGAAGGTGGGTCCCGTGTCTCTTGGGTGTCAGTCGGGAAGGTGGGTCCCGTGTCTCTTGGGTGTCAGTCGGGAAGGTGGCTCCCGTGTCTCTTGGGTGTCAGTCGGGAAGGTGGGTCTCGGGTCTCTTGGGTGTCAGTCGGGAAGGTGGGTCCCGTGTCTCTTGGGTGTCAGTCGGGAAGGTGGGTCCCGTGTCTCTTGGGTGTCAGTCGGGAAGGTGGGTCCCGAGTCTCTTGGGTGTCAGTCGGGAAGGTGGGTCCCGTGTCTCTTGGGTGTCAGTCGGGAAGGTGGGTCCCGTGTCTCTTGGGTGTCAGTCGGGAAGGTGGGTCCCGTGTCTCTTAGGTGTCAGTCAGGAAGGTGGGTCCCGGGTCTCTTGGGTGTCATTCGGGAAGGTGGGTCCCGGGTCTCTTGGGTGTCAGTCGGGAAGGTGGGTCCCGGGTCTCTTGGGTGTCAGTCGGGAAGGTGGGTCCCGTGTCTCTTGGGTGTCAGTCGGGAAGGTGAGTCCCCTGTCTCTTGGGTGTCAGTCAGGAAGGTGGGTCCCGTGTCTCTTGGGTGCCAATCAGGAAGGTGGGTCTCGGGCCTCCTGGGTGTCAGTCGGGAAGGTGGGTCTCGGGTCTCTTGGGTGTCAGTCGGGAAGGTGGGTCCCGGGTCTCTTGGGTGTCAGTCGGGAAGGTGAGTCCCCTGTCTCTTGGGTGTCAGTCAGGAAGGTGGGTCCCGTGTCTCTTGGGTGCCAATCAGGAAGGTGGGTCTCGGGCCTCCTGGGTGTCAGTCGGGAAGGTGGGTCCCGGGTCTCTTGGGTGTCAGTCGGGAAGGTGGGTCCCGTGTCTCTTGGGTGTCAGTCGGGAAGGTGAGTCCCCTGTCTCTTGGGTGTCAGTCAGGAAGGTGGGTCCCGTGTCTCTTGGGTGCCAATCAGGAAGGTGGGTCTCGGGCCTCCTGGGTGTCAGTCGGGAAGGTGGGTCTCGGGTCTCTTGGGTGTCAGTCGGGAAGGTGGGTCCTGTGTCTCTTGAGTGTCAGTCAGGAAGGTGGGTGACGTGTCTCCTGGCTCCGGTCCATTAAGGATCTTTCTAGAAATGAAATAAGAATGTGTAGATCCTTTCTAGGAGACGTTCCAGTTTTTATTTCACTCCTTTTGAAGCTCATAATGCTCTCTATACAGGGGGCGCCACTCCTGGGGTCTCCATATACCGGAGAGTCTCTCTTCCTGAGCTTTACCTTTTCACTACTACAAGTCTACCAGACAGCACTTGTCTCATTGAAGACGACAGACTTCTAGCTTTCCTGATGATGTGAAATACGCTCCAGTCTCCTCACTGACAGCCGGACACCATGTGATCTGGGGTGACAAGGATTGATGTCATAAGAAGTTACATTTCTGTTATTGAAAAAAAAAAGTCTTATAATAATCAGTGCTCTTTAAGGCTGAACTCCAAGTCAATATAAAAGATTAATGCGGATCTGGAATCATTCGAGTAAGAACCTCAACCCGATAGAACACCTTGAGGATGAATTAGAGCGAAGACTGTGAGATAGGCCTTCTCATCCAACATCAGTGCCTGACCTCACAAATGCTCTTCTGAAAGAATGGTCAAACATTCCCATAGACACCCTCCTAAACCTTGTGGACGGCCTTCCCAGAAGAGTTGAATCTGTTATAGCTGCAAAGGGCGGAGCCAACTCAATATTGAACCCTACGGACTAAGACTGGGGTGTCATTAAAGTTCATGTGCGTGTAAAGGCAGGCGTCCCAATACTTTTGGTAATATAATGTATCTTACTATTTGCTAATGCTAGCAGCATAAGGATTAAGAATAGTCAATGTTGAGTGAGAAGGTGAAGTCCCGCTTTAAGTGAGGGCAAAGTTCTCACCGCATAAACCGGCCAATACTGGAAATGGAAACATTTATTTGGCCAATACTGGAAATGGAAACATTTATTTGGTCCATAAGGTGCGAGAGCTGAACAAACTAAATTCCGTTTGCTACAGAAACGAATTGAAGTGCATGAAATGAAGATGAGATTATTACTCCTCCCTCGGCTACAATGTATAAACATCTAATCAGTTACAATGTCATGTTTTTGGATCTGCGTGGCCGTCCTTGTCTTTTTCCAATCTTTATTGCCCGTCGGCGCTCTTAGAATTGATGGCGTTGTGAAGATCAGCGTCCTGCAACATCCTCGGATCCTACAATTCCCCTCTGCGGCGTTCTCACCAGAACAGACCGCTGAGCACCCGCCAAACGCTCCGGGTTTGATCTGCTCTTATGACCCCGGCGCTCTCCTGAGAATCACCATCATGGCGGAGCAGGTGTCCGAAGCGCTCGCCGCTTTCTGCGTTTTATGGCTTATTTTATCACAACAGACGCGGATTCTGCATACCTAATCTCAGCCTATTAATAATGTTTATTTTTACGGAGCCATCTGCTGTGCCACAGAGCCGGGGGCCTTAATGAGGTCTAATCAGAGAATGTACAGAGAGGGGAGCTTTGGGGGGATATCTCAATCGCTGGAAGTTTCTTCGGTATGGATGTGCATGATAATTACAATCATCAATGGTAAGAATTGCGGTCATTCGTTTTAAAGCCCAGCGGAAGTCACCGAAACATATCCAGTCAGGCAGAAGTTGTACTAACAAAGACAGTTTTATAAACTTCTCCCGACTTGACTTATGAAGGACAGATACCCCCAGTTTTCTTTCCCAACCTGTTATACAATAACCTCCAAACCCCACAATTACCCGATAAATGACGTGACAAGGTTTTGGAGTAAAATGGCCTTTTTTTTTTTAACAATTAACGTAACTTAAATACGGTAAATAACATTTAGAATAACCATCAACCAAAACTTCTTGGTGGTCTTTGAGGGCAACGACACACAACTTGGTCACTGCGACCAACTTCTTCTTTTAAAATTTAGGCCTTCAGTCGCAAGACACCGAGTCGGAGACGGTACTCGACATCCGCAGTGACCTACATTTTTACCCCTTCCTGGTTAAACCCCTCGTTAACCGGAAGGTACCCGAGAACCCCATACCACAGATGGGTCCCAACCATGTTATATACCAGCCTTCTTCTCTCCAAAGACCCACCACTGCCGGGCTGTCATGACAGCCTCACTGTATTACTGACCAAAACATCGAGAGGGTGGGTGGGAATCTTCTCACCTCTCCGCTCTCGACTGACGTCACAACTTCCTCCTTCTAACTAAACTTCCCCAGGATCCCTCCCGGCTCTTTCCTTAAAGGGGCCACATTCCTAAACTACTCCTGTCTGTCCTGCTGTCCGCCTATGTCATGCCGTCCCTCAGCCCATTCTTTTTATTCCCTTTACTCTGGGACTCCCTTTCCATGTTGCTGGGTGTATAACTATGACTATGCAGTCCAATGAGCATCAGAAACCCCTTTTCTTACCCCTTAACCTGTAAGGGGGAACTCTGCGGACTCTAATGTAAAGGGGAACTTTGGGGAGTCTGATATAAGGGGGGTGCTATCGTAAGGGGGAACACTCATGTAAGAGGAACTCTGCAGACTCTGATGTAAAGTGGAACGCTGCAGACTGTGATGTTAGGGGGAACTCTACAGAGATTGGTAAAAGAAGTAAATCTGCAAAATCTGATGTAAGGGGGGGGGGGCCTTGGGGACCAGAGACCCCCTTACATTAGAGTCTGCAGTGTTCGCCCTTATATCACGGCCCGTGGTTTTCCCTTTACAAGGGAACTCTGCGGACTCTAATGTAAAAGGGAAATTTGGGGAATCTGATGTAAGGGGGTGCTATTGTAAGGGGGAACACTCATGTAAGAGGAACTCTGCAGACTCTGATGTAAAGGGGAATGCTGCAGACTGTGATGTCAGGGGGAACCGTGTGGACTCTAATGTAAAGAGGAACTTTGGGGAGTCTGATGTAAGGGGGTTGCTATCATAAGGGGGAACACTCATGTAAGAGGAACTGCAGACTCTGATGTAAAGGGGAATGCTGCAGATTGTGATGTCAGGGGGAACTCTGTGGACTCTAATGTAAAGAGGAACTTTGGGGAGTCTGATGTAAGGGGGGTGCTATCGTAAGGGGGAACACTCATGTAAGAGGAACTCTGCAGACTCTGATGTAAAGGGGAACGCTGCAGACTGTGATGTTAGGGGGAACTCTGCAGAGTCTGGTAAAAGAAGGAAGTCTGCAAACTCTGAAGTAAGGGTGGGTAGGGGCTTGTTGACCAGAGACCCCCTTACATTAGAGTCCGCAGTGTTCCCCCTTATATCACGGCCCACGGTTTTCCCTTTAAAGGGGAACTCTGCGGACTCTAATGTAAAGGGTAACTTTGGGGAGTCTGATGTAAGAGGGGTGCTATTGTAAGGGGGAACACTCATGTAAGAGGAACTCTGCAGACTCTGATGTAAAGGGGAACGCTTCAGACTGTGATGTTAGGGGGAACTCTGCAGAGTCTGGTAAAAGAAGGAAGTCTGCAAACTCTGAAGTAAGGGGGGGGGCTTGGTGACCAGAGACCCCCTTACATTAGAGTCCGCAGTGTTCCCCCTTATTACACGGTCCGCAGATTTTTTCCTTTACAGGGGAACTCTGTGGACTTTCCATAAAAGGTCCACCAAAATCCTCAGCACCATGAAGCTCTTGGCTGGTAGAGATCAAGCATAAGCGTAGTCAGTAAACAAGCCAAAAGGTGTTAACAAGTGGTTGCAGGTTGGAATCAAGAAGAAGTGTAGTCAAGGAACAAGCCAAAGATCAGTAACGAGTGGCAGAGGAGATAAGTACAGCTGCAGAGATACTAAAGAGCAAGATATTTGCTGGAGAGAGCACAATAATCTGGCAAACAGGAAGTGCAGAGACATGAATCAGGAAGTTCATGGGAGGGGTAGAGAGTTCAAGGTTCACCAGAAACAAGAAACAAGGCAAGATTGTTCTAAGACAGGGGTCTCCCAACTTTCTAAAAAAAAAAGCCCAGTTTACTGTCCTACAAAAAGGGTACGCCACTTGCCCCCATCTATAGCTGGCTATCACGGTAAGAAGCATTGGAAGGCTAGCAACAGTTTACTGTCCTTCAGACTTTAGGGGGGCCAGACTGTGGCCATCACTAGTACAAAATGTCCCAGCATCAGTGGTAGTAAACAATCCCTCATCCCTGGTGTCATTGGGCCCCATTGTTGGTGTCATAAGGTGGAACTGTGCCCCATCGTTGATGTAATTGCCCTTCGTTGGTGTCAGTGAATGAAATAGTGCCCCAAGGGCCAGATAAAAGCAAGCAGAGGGCCGCAGTTTGGAGACCCCCGTTCTAAGAGATCAGACAGGGAGCTGGGCAGCCTCTCAGGTGGTTGAGTGAGAAAGGCTACTGCCAGACCCAGCAGAGGCCGTGGCGGGTTCAGATCCCGGTCCTGACAATAAGTTTGTGTGAGGATACATGCTGGGGGTGTGGCTGTTACTCAGCTCTGCCAATATAGAGCCCTGCCAAGTGAGAGTAGAAAACAGCATTTTCATCAAACCTTATCTCAGGTAGGTTTAGCAGCAATGCCTGTTATTTCATCAACAGTAAAAAGCCCACTTTGACTAGCAGATAGAAATTGGCCAGTAGTTTGTAAAATCTGCTCCCTGTTTGCCCAGATGGAAAAACTTTCATGCCGCTGGTGTTTTTCTATCAAGCCCTCTTTAAGAATTAGGAGACCGGAGATGACAGAGCTACAGGACAATTTCAATTAGCAAGGCTAGGCCTAAATTTACTGGAGACAAAAGGCACAGGCTAAGGCTTTACTACAAGAATTAGGATATTGCAGAGCGTATAGCAGTGTAAAATTGATCGGTATGACAGTTTAACCCGCCTTGTCTACCAAGATATGTTTTTAAATGTATTCATGGGGTTAAAACAAGCTTGATTTTTTTTGAGAGCTTTTCTGTAAAAGTGATCCGGGCGGCTGGTACTAAGACGATGCTGCCCCCTTCACCATCTGGTGCTAGCTGTGATAGCAATAAAGTTGCATAAAAAAAAAAATGGAAAAAAGGGCACGGGAAGTTAAAGTGGTATTAAAGGATTGGCTTTTTAACCCCTTCAGTACCGGGCACTCATACACCTTCCTGCCCAGACCAATTTTCAGCTTTCAGCGCTGTCGCACTTTGAATGACAATTGCGCGGTCATACTACACTCTACCCAAACAAAAATTTTATCATTTTGTTCCCACAAATAGAGCTTTCTTTTGGTGATATTTGATCACCTCACTGATGGGGCTGCACTGACGGGCACTGATAAGGCGGCACTGATGGGCACCGATGAGGTGGCACCAATGAGGTGGCACTGATAAGCTAGCACTAATATGCGGCACTGATGGGGCACTGATGGGCACTGATATGCAGCAATGATGGGTACACATAGGTCGCACTGATGGGCACTGAAAGGCAACATGGATGGGCACTGATAGGCGGCACGGATGGGCACTGATAGGCGGCATGAATGGGCACTGATAGGTGGCACGGATGTACATTAATGGATGGTACTGATGGATGCCAATCAGTGCCAAACAAAAATGCCTGACAATCAGTGATGCCCATTGTGGGCATTGATTGGCATCCCTGGTGGCCATGGGTGGCATACCTTGTGGTGACTAGTGGTGGGCATCCCTGGGGGTCCTGACTGACACACCGCAACAATGATCGTTGCGATGAGCGCCCCCGGGGGCACGCAGTGGCTTGATATCCTGGCGACGTCATATGAGGTCCGGTCAGGATATTGCAACCACTTTGCCGACGTCATATTGCTATATGGCGGGCAGCAAGTGGTTAAAAAAAGAAAAATAACAAACATGTCATACTTACCTGCTCTGTCTAGTGGTTTTGCACAGAGCAGCCCGGATCCTCCTCTTCTCCCCGCCGGCGCTTCTGGCTCCTCCCCCTTGACCAGTGCCCCCAATAGCAAGCTGCTTACTATGGGGGCACTGGTCCATGCTCGCTCCTGAGCCCCACTCTATGCGTCCATAAAACACATAGAGCGGCGGCTCTGCCCTGCTCCCCCCGCTCTCTCCTTATTGGCTCACTGGCTGTGATTGACAGCGGTGGGGGCCAACAGCTACCACTGCTGTCTCACTCAATGAGGAGAGGGAGGCCCAGGACAGCCGAGCCTCCGTGCACATTACTGGATCGAGAGGGGGCTCAGGTGAGTATTGTAGGGGGGGGAGGGGGCTGTGGGGGAGCAAGACACAGAAGGTTTTTTAACTTCGTGCATGAAATTAAAAAAAAGTTAGCGTTTACAACCACTTTAACTTGTAATAAAATAAATTAAAAATAATTAAAAGAATTGAAATGCACCCCCATCGCCCTACACATACATGCGAATGTAATTGTGAACATGGGGCGCTCATGTTTATGTAAACAACAATTGCGCCACACATGTGAGGTATCACCAGAAATGTCAGTGTGAGATCAAAAATTCCAGGGTCATAATTCATGGTTAACTCTCGACTGATAAGGTGTAAAGGTTTTTAAAACGCCACCCATGGACAATTTGGGGTAATTTTTCGTCATTTCACGGTGCATGCAATTTTAACCAAATGCCGACCAGCCGCCGCAGTTGTACTATGGCAAAATGGCACGGCTGGGCGAAACGGCGTTATGTAACATCGATTCGCCCTGTGGCCACTAGGATGCGAGTGCCCGGCGGTCTCAATCACCGCCGGGCTCCCGCGATCGCTCCGGGCACGCGGAGAACCTGGAACTGTGTGTGTAAACAGTTTTCCGGTTCTCTGAGCAGAGAACTGACAGATCGTCTGTTCATACAGAGTATGAACAGAGATCTGTTAGTTTCCCTGCACAGTCCCCTCCCCCCTTCAGTTAGAACACAAACTAGGACACACATTAACCCCTTCACTGCCCCCTAGTGTTAACCCCTTCACTGCCAGTGACATTTTTAAAGTAATCCATGCATTTTTAATCGCATTGATCGCTGTATTAATGCCAATGGTCCCAAAAATGTGTCAAAATTGTCTGATGTGTCCGCCATAATGTCGCAGTCACGATAAAAATTGCTGACATTACTAGTAAATAAAAAAATTATTAACAAAAATGCCATAAAACTATCCCCTATTTTGTACACGCTATAACTTTTGCGCAAACCAATCAATATACGCTTATTGCAATTTTTTTTTTATGACAAATATGTAGAAGAATACGTATCGGCGTAAACCGACGAAGAAAAATGTTTTTTTATATACTTTTTGGGAATATTTATTATAGCAAAAAGTAAAAAATAATGCATTTTTTTCAAAATTGTCGCTATTTTTTGTTTATCGCGCAAAAAATAAAAACCGCAGAGGTGATCAAATACCACCAAAAGAAATCTCTATTTGTGGGAAAAAAAGGACGTCAATTTTGTTTGGGAGCAATGTCGCACGACCGCGCAATTGTCAGTTAAAGCGATGCAGTGCCGAATCTCAAAAAGTGCTCTGGTCTTTGGCCAGCCAAATGGTTCGGGGCTGAAGCGGTTAAAGGCTTGACATGGAATCAATTTACTTAATGCAACCATATCTTTTCTACCAACAAATGGAGATTATATGGTGTCTGTGTGTACCCAAATTCATTTTAGTCTATTTTTTTTTTGTAAAATGATGTGTCTAATTAACAGTTGCGCAAATATCATGCAACATAAAATATGTCACCTTCCACCATTTTATTCTGCAGGGCCTCTGTTTGGGGATTTAAGCTCATTTTCTAACAAAAAATGCTGATTTAATGTGCTTGCAATAAAATGTTAAAAATTGCCCCAGTAGACAAAGGGATTGTTTTGCTAAAACTGGAGAGTGCAAAATCTGGTACAGCTCTGCATAGAAACCAATCAGCGTCCAGCGTTTTTTGGCAAAGCTTAATTGAACAGGCTGAAGTTAGAAGCCGATTGGTTACCATGCATAGCTGCACCAGAGTTTGCATTCTCCAGTTTTAGTAAATCAAGCCCAAAATGGTTAATTAGAGATAGTAGGCCTGACTGGTGTATGCCTAACTTTTACTTTATTATCCGGATAGGGGTGTGTTGTGAATGTGAGTGATTCTTGCATGTATTTTTTTTTTAACGATATAGCCACCTGCTGTAACTAAAAGACAGCGGGATGGTCAAAAAAAAAAGTTTGCTATGGACAAGACAGCAGCTAAAAGGGACCCCAAAATTGGTTGATTGCCCAAAGAGCTAGCAATCAGAAATAAAGTACAGTCCCGTAACTGACCTTAATCTCTCCCAATGCAGTTTGTTTCAGCTTTCCCTACAATAGTTTCCTGACACTATACATGGCTGCATATAAATCTGCTGTGGATTGTGAATATCAAACCCATGGTGGTGGTGGACCTGAACCTCCTTAATGGGAACCCCTGGGTGGCCAGCTGTATAGGAGGAGGCTGTGTGCTCTACGGCTCATTTCTTCTCATTGAGTTTCCAAATCTAATTATTGTATCATTGCTGGTAATGATTAGGAAATGGAAATTATCTGTGAGCTCAGCAAAGCATTTATGTTGTTTATTTTCATACATCTTCCAAAAGGAGAAAAGTACAAAGATATTCCTTTGCATCATTCTTTCCAAGGAAATATAATGTAGCCAGGTCTTTTACCTCTTTTGGTCTAATGAGGACCTCCAAGGCCAAGGATAGCTGACATCCTTCAATATGTGGTGGGTTGTGAGGCATAGTGGGTGCAAAGATGGTGAAAGTCATTGGGCGCCAGACACTTTTTGGATGAAAAATAGTTTTTTTCTTTTGGCAGTCCTTTTTGTATATTTTGGGGGAAAGAGGGTTAGGGCCAGGACACCCTTAGATAGTAGCAAACTCAATTGGCAGACTCCGAGACTTCAATAGGAGAACAGCTGTACAGGGAAAAGCCCCAGCAAGAAGCCACAAACACGAATGCTGTGTCCTATGGTAGCAGTCCTTTAACAGTTCCTAACTCAAACTTAACAGTTCTTTCAGCTCCTACTACAACTGCTCCTTGTAGTTCTTCTGCTCCTGGTAGCTCCTGGTCTCTCACTAGACCCTCTGATTCACTGACTCTGAATCCCTTGAGCTCCTCCGGGGTTTGCGGTGGTATCTCCCTCAAGCGTCACCCCTGCTTCCCTGCTGGGTCCTTAGCTTGGCACTCCAGATACTCCTCAAGCTTCACCCCTGCTAACCGGCTCGTTCCCTGGCTTGACACAAAAGGCTGCTCTGCAAGCATCACCTCCGCTGGTTGGGTCCCTGACTTGATCACCACCTGAAGGTTCCCGATACTCTACCATGCCCTTTTGGTGTGAATATGGTTCCGCTACTTGCTTCAGTTACTCACTGTGGTCCCTGGTAAAGGCGATTGGTCCATTTGTGGCGACAGCTTCCCCTCTACCTCCGACCATGACAGGTTCTCCGGCCGGAGAACCGTCACTTCTGGTTGGACTGCAAGCCGCAATCCCAACCCTGTGCTGCTCCCTCACTTCTGGATCGGCTCTCACACAGCCTGGCAGCCAGATGCCCCCAAGATAGACCCAATCTCCAGCCTAGCAGCCCGGGGCAGATGACACACGTCCACCCAGACAGCCGTTCAGGTGGCACAGAACATGGATCACCTGACTTCACCCAAATACATAGGCTCTCCCAGCAGGCCAAGGGATTCAAGAAAACCCCTGCCATTGGCTGAGACACCCCATATACCCATAACCTGACCTTGAGTTGTCCTTTTCATATCTAGTACCACCAAGTGCCCGGCCACCTAGTGGTAGAAGAGAAAAGTACAACAATGCCAAACTTAGGGAGAAATCAATGGATCGCTAACAATTTAACTATGGTAGCTACTCCTGACAAGGAATTTGGTGAGGAGCTCCCTGACTAAACCCAGGGTGTTACATCAATATTATACATGACTTCTTCCCTTTCCACTGTTTTCTATCATGCTGCTGGAGGACTCTGCTTCTTTCCCCTACCTAATTTGTAAGCAGGTGCTTCCTAGAAAGTGTCAATAGTTTTCTTTTGCTGCAATCATGCCCTCAGGACTCTTGCCTGAAAGGGATTGCTTTTTTTTTTACTTTGCCATCTGCCTAAGGTACAGTCACTTTATGGGGCACTAGAGAGCTTTGTATAGGAAAGTGTGTGGAAGAAGTCTTTGAGAATTGTTACTTGCAACTACTTCAGTAAAAGATCTTTATTTGTTCATCTGAATTGCCTGATCTGGTCTCTAAAGGGGTGCAGGAGAATGCTGTCCAGTGGAAGCTAGATTGCCATTGCTAATGACTACCATATTTTTGTCACTTGCTAAAGCAGCCAGCCAGCCAGAAGATGGGTGATGTGGCAGAGGTGATGGATGCTCTGGTAGTGAAGGGGTGTTATGCTTGGCCTCATCACTAGAAACTGGTTCCCCACATACAGGGACAGGCCCCGTGGGAGAGAATACCTAGCGACCCAGCCTGGAGTCACGGGAGAGAGAGAGATGTAGAGGTGCCCCAGGAAGGAGAGCAAGCATGGAGTTATGGAGAAGTGTGTTCCCTGTGTCCAATAGCAACATCCAGAATTGTGTCACTACTCCTCCCACTGACACCAATGATGGGGCACTATTCCTCCCACTGATACCAACGATGGGGCACTATTCCTCCCACTGACACCAATGATCAATGATGGGGCATTATTCCTCCTACTGACACCAATGATGGGGCACTGTTCCTCCCACTGACACCAAGGATGGGGCACTATTCCTCCCACTGACACCAATGATGGGGCACTATTCCTCCCATTGAGTCACGGGAGAGAGAGAGATGTAGAGGTGCCCCAGGAAGGAAAGCAAGCATTGAGTTTTGGAGAAGTGTGTTCCCTGTGTCCAATAGCAACATCCAGCATTGTGCCACTACTCCTCCCACTGACACAAATGATGGGGTACTGTTCCTCCCACTGACACCAAGGATGGGGCACTATTCCTCCCACTGATACCAATGATGGGGCACTATTCCTCCCACTGATACCAACGATGGAGCACTATTCCTCCCACTGACACCAATGATCAATGATGGGGCATTAGTCCTCCTACTGACACCAATGATGGGGCACTGTTCCTCCCACTGACACCAAGGATGGGGCACTATTCCTCCTACTGACACCAATGATGGGGCACAAATCCTCCCACTGAGTCACGGGAGAGAGAGAGACGTAGAGGTGCCACAGGAAGGAGAGCAAGCATGGAGTTATGGAGAAGTGTGTTCCCTGTGTCCAATAGCAACATCCAGCATTGTGCCACTACTCCTCCAACTGACACCAATGATGGGGCACTATTCCTCCCACTGACACCAATGATGGGGCACTTTTCCTCCCACTGACACCAATAATGGGGAACTATTCCTCCCACTGACACCAATGATGGGGCACTATTCCTCCCACTGACACCAATGATGGGGCACTATTCCTCCCACCGATATCAATGATGGGACATCATTCCTTCTACTGAACTTAAGAAGCTGGAGTGAGGGGGTGGGGGTGGTAGTGCAGGGTAATTCAGGAGGGTCAGAAGTGTGGGGGTTAGAGGAGTTTAGTAAAAAAAAGTCAGTTGTCCTTTAAAATAAATCCCCATTAGGTCCCCGGTATAAACAGATCATGGTGTCTACATATGTACTGCAGAGGCTCCCAGTGAGTCTCCCTTGTAATGTGCGGAAAGCACAGAATAGAATTCTATGACTTCCCCTGATTGTCACATCATCATCTCTCCTATATTTCTATCATTACACGCAGTATTATGCTGCATTACTTCATCACTGGCTGTTCTGCTGGAGATCAGATACATGAAATAGACCTCCATCCAATCACTCAACATACAGTAAAAGCCATGTAAATTGATTTTCATATTGTTTCGGTTTCAGAAAAAAAAAATATCTACAATTTGCCAGAGAACAAAATAGAGTTGATGTCATTTTCAAGAAACAAATTATCAGTTGGATTGATTTATGAGCAGGAAGGGAGAAAATCAACAAAGGATCTCATAGAGCAGGAATTATTTTGATATAATCAGGAGAAATGTTACATTTAAAGTGCATCTACATTATAGACAAAGGAGTTTTATCTGGCTTTGGATGGAGTAGTGAAGGATCAGATTTTAAATGAATCGATATTAAAAGACAATTATCCTTCCCACTCTTCAGCAACATCAAAAATACATCACTGGATACCTATTTATTTATATAAAAGTATATCTGAAACCTATATCTATATACTGTGTGTGTGTGTGTGTATATATATATATATCATACTGTTTTTTAAGATCATCTTTGGTACAGTACATACTGTGTGTGTGTGTGTGTGTATATATATATATATATATATATATATATATATATATATATATATATATATATATATATATATATAATATAAATATAAATATAAATATATATATTATTGGTATGACATCTCTAGCTTTTTTAACCAGTGGACATTGGGCATGCGCTGCACACATACAAAAAACGTTATGGAAATACACTGGGTATGTGTAATATGTACAGTATAGTATAGTAGTTCTGCCTTTCTGCTTCACTGTTGCTCTTCGGTTTGCATTTGCTTACAATTCCAAATAACATCCAGGAGTTGCTGTATTCTGGCAACTACTGTAAAAAAAAAAAAAACTGGGCTTCTGACAGGGTTTATAAACAATGATCAGACAGGAGATAGAAAAATACAAAGTAACATTGTTTATAAACATTGATCAGACAGGAGATAGAAAAATACAAAGTAACATTATTTATAAACATTGATCAGACAGGAGATAGAGATACAAAGTAACATTATTTATAAACATTGATCAGACGGGAGATAGAGAGATACAAAGTAACATTGTTTATAAACATTGATCAGACGGGAGATAGAGAGATACAAAGTAACATTATTTATAAACATTGATCAGACAGGAGATAGAAAAATACAAAGTAACATTGTTTATAATGATTGATCAGCGGAGACTGTGAGCCATGCCTTCTCGTCCACATCATTGCCTGACCTCACAAATGCTCTTGTGGAAGAATGGTCAAACATTCCCATAGACACCCTCCTAAACCTTGTGGACGGCCTTCCCAGAAGAGGTGAAGCTGTTATAGCTGCAAAGGGCGGAGCCAACTCAATATTGAACCCTACGGACTAAGACTGGGATGCCATTAAAGTTCATGTGTGTAAAGGCAGGTGTCCCAATACTTTTGGTAATACAGTGTATATCACATAAAGTCCAAAATAGTTGTGAAGAAGTGCTCATTGGAAAAGTTCCACTACAAAAAGTGTCACCAGCGGCCACCATCACCCGAAGTGTAGTGAGGGGCTTGCTTACCAGACTACCATGACCCTCTTTTCTCCAGAGAAGTCATGAAGCTCTTATGAAATCACAGCAGGACGGTCACTCTAATCTCCCCAGTGCTCTCCTGACATCTGGGTCTCCACCACATCTGGGTCTCCTCCACATCTGGGTCTCCGCCACGAGACAAATCAACAAAGCTCCACACAAGGGTATTCATGAAAAGAGTAGAAAGGCACCTCTCCATAGTGCAAAAAAAAAAGCTGGTACCATATTTATTGAAATAAAAAAAATACACTCACATAAGGTATAAAAACATGTAAGTCAGAAGAACGCCAAGCCGACATAGACCTCAAGGTCCAGGATGTTCCTCCTGATGCATTTTGGTCAACAAAGGATATTCTCTAGGCCTGGCAAGAGGACGTCCTTTTGTGATGAATCACATTCTTGGCGTTCTTACGTACATGCGCATGTTTTTATACCTTATGTGAGTGCATTTTTTTTTTCAATAAATATGGTACCAGCTTTTTTTTTGCATTTTGGAGAGGTGCCTTTCTTCTCTCTTTTCATGAATACCCTCGTGCCCCCCCCCACCTATGGCCACATGCGGTATTGCATGCAATAGAAGTCAATGCAGAACGAATTATGTCCATTTTCATTGACTTCTATGGGAAAACTTGCTTTGATACTTTGATATGTGAGTGCTTTGAATTACAAGCATTCTCCTGGAATGGATTATGCTTGTAATTCCAAGGTTCCACTGTAAAAGTGATCTGGGTAGCTCCATTTTTTTTTTTTTTTTGGATTTCTGAAGTGAGAAACAAATAAATTGTTTATGGTCGGCTTTAGCACTGCCCTTACTGCCTTCTTCTGGTCATCCCGGCCAGCATTGAAATTAACCTCTTCACGACCGCAGTATAGCCAAATAACAGCTAGAGTGCGGTCGCACATTACCGGCAGGGCATTTATTTATGTCCTCCAATGATTACGTTTCTTGCACGCCCCCTGCGGCACAGCTGGTCACAGATTGGGGTAAAGAGCCAATCACAGTGGCTCTTTACCATGTGACTAGCTGTGTCCAATCCCAGCTGATCACAGTGTAAACAAGATTTGCCGGTTATTGGTAATCCTCTCCGCCGGTAGGGCTCCAGTGTGAAAGGGGACATCTACACTGATAATCCCTATCCTGATAAACAGTGCAGCCCCAAAAGTGCCCACCAGTACTGCCTCTCAGTGCCTATCAGTGATGCCTACAAGTGCCACCTATCAGTGCCCATCAGTGCCACCTATCAGTGTCCATTAGTGCTGCCAATCAGTGCCCACCAGTGCCGCCTATTAGTGCCTACCAGTGCCGCCTATCAGTGCCCATCAGTGCTGCCTATTAGTGTCACCTAGCAGTGCCACCTATCAGTGCTCATCAGTGCTGCCTATCAGTGCCCATCAGTGCTGCCTATCAGTGCCACCTATCATTGCTCCCTTTTTTTCAGTCTTTTTCAGGGTAAAGAGCCACTGTGGTTGGCATGTGACTAGCTGTGTCCAATCACGGCTGATCACAGTGTAAACAAGTTTTGCCAGTTATCGGAAATCCTCTCTGCCGGTAACCCTCCAGTGTGAAAGGGGACATCTACACTGATAATCACTATCCTAATAAACAGTGCAGCCCCAAAAGTGCCCACCAGTACTGTCAATCAGTACCCACCAGTGCTGCCAATCAGTGCCCATCAGTGCTGCCTCTCAGTGCCCATCAATGCTGCCTGTCAGTGCCTATCAGTGATGCTTACCATTGCTGCCTATTATTGGAGCCTATCAGTGCTGCCTATCAGTGCCCATCAGTGCTGCCAATCAGTGCCCACCAGTGCTGCCAATTAGTGCCCACCAGTGCTGCCTATCCGTGCCCATCAATGCTGCCTATCCGTGCCCATCAATGCTGCCTATTAGTGCCACCTATCATTGCCGCCTATCAGTGCCCATCAGTGGTTCCTATCAGTGCCTATCTGTGCCACCTATCATTGCTGCCTATCAGTGCTCATAAGTCCTGCCTATCAGTGCCCATCAGTGCTGCCTATCAGTGCCACCTATCATTGCCGCCTATCAGTGCCCATCAGTGCTGCCTATTAGTGCCTATCTGTGCCACCTATCATTGCCGCCTATCAGTGCTCATAAGTGCTGCCTATCAGTGCCCACCAGTACTGTCCATCAGTGCCCATCAGTGCTGCCTATTAGTGCCACCTATCATTGCCGCCTATCAGTGCTCATCAGTGCCGCCTATCAGTGCCCACCAGTGCTGTCCATCAGTGCCCATCAGTGCTGCCTATCAGTGCCTATCTGTGCCACCTATCATTGCCACCTATCAGTGCCGCCTATCAGTGCTGCCTACCATTGCCGCCTATCAGTGCCCATCAGTGCCGCATATCACTGCACATCAGTGAAGGAGAAAAAATACTTATTTACAAAATGTTATAACAGAAACAAAGGAAACATTTTTTTTTCGATCTTTCTTTATTTGTTTAGTACAAAAAAAAGTGGTGATTAAATAACACCAAAAGAAAGCTCTATTTGTTTGAAAAAATAATATAAGTGTCATATACGTACAGTTGCATGTCATGCAAAGTGTGGGAGTGCTGAAAGCTGAAAATTGGCCTGGGCAGGAAGGGGGGTGAAAGTGCCCAGTAGGCAAGTGGTAAACCTTGGCACCTAGGCTGATCAAGAAAAAAAAATCATTTATGAGCTTTGGCACTGTAGATTTACCGCCCTCTACTGGTCACTCCGGCCAGCACTGAAATTAACGTTTATGCCCAATGCAGTCTTCCAGAGGCAGAAACTGATATACCGGTATATATATTTTTTTCTTTACTGACTTCTAGACCACCTATTTCAGCATTTGCTCGCTGAAATGAGTCTAGAAAGTAGAGATAGAAAGAGTAAATAGTGGGAGGATAAAAGGTCAATTCTTGCACTGCTGACCCTTATTCCTTGCACCATCTCAGATTCAGAATACTTCATTAACCCCAAAGGGAAATGATTGATTAATCCCAAAATATATTTTCAGTAAATGTTCTGACTGTGCTATAGAGCTGCACAATTAATCGTTAAAAAAATCCCGATTCAACCCCCCTGACGATCTCTATTGCAGAGTTTGCCGATTCTTTCATATAACAAGTGGAGAGACTTATCTGCTCACTCAGCTGTCAAAAGAAAAAATCCGGGCAGTCTGCCAAGTTTTTAACAACATGCAACATTGTAACTAACGCTTCCTTCTTAGATCAAAGGGATAAAATTCTGTGTAAAGAAAAAATCCAGGCAGTCTGCCAAGTTTTTAACAACATGAAACATTGTAACTAACACTTCCTTCTTAGATCAAAGGGATAAACTTCTATGTAAAGAAAAAATCCAGGCAGTCTGCCAAGTTTTTAACAACATGAAACATTGTAACTAATGCTTCCTTCTTAGATCAAAGGGATAAACCTCTGTGTAAAGAAAAAATCCAGGCAGTCTGCCAAGTTTTAAACAACATGAAACATTGTAACTAACACGTCCTTCTTAGATCAAAGGGATAAAATTCTGTGTAAAGAAAAAATCCAGGCAGTCTGCCAAGTTTTTAACAACATGAAACATTGTAACTAACACGTCCTTCTTAGATCAAATGGATAAACTTCTGCCTGTAAAGAAAAAATCCAGGCAGTCTGCCAAGTTTTTAACAACATGAAACATTGTAACTAACACTTCCTTCTTAGACCAAAGGGATAAACTTATGTGTGTAAAGAAAAAATCCAGGCAGTTTGCCAAGTTTTTAACAACATGAAACATTGTAACTAATGCTTCCTTCTTAGATCAAAGGGATAAACTTCTGTGTGTAAAGAAAAAATCCAGGCAGTCTGCCAAGTTTTTAACAACATGAAACATTGTAACTAACATGTCCTTCTTAGATCAAAGGGATAAACTTCTGTGTAAAGAAAAAATCCAGGCAGTCTGCCAAGTTATTAACAACATGAAACATTGTAACTAACACTTCCTTCCTAGATCAAAGGGATAAAACTTCTGTGTGTAAATGCAGGAAGTTTAACCACTTAAAGTCTAAATCTTTTTTCTGACACTTCATTCTTAAGTTAAAATCAATATTTTTTTTGCTAGAAAATTACTTGGAACCCCCAAACATTTTATATATATTTTAGCAGAGACCCAAGGGAATAAAATGGCAATTGCTGCAATATTTTATGTCACACTGTATTTACCCAGCGGTCTTTCAAACACAATTTTTGGGGAAAAAATACACTTCAATGAATTAAAAACAAAAACGAAACAGTAAGGTTAGCACAATTTTTTTTTGTTTTAACGTGAAAGATGATGTTACGCCACGAGAATCGTAATCTTTCTTCTATGCAAAAAAATCGTGATTCTCATTTTAGCCGGAATCGTGCAGCTCTACTGTGCTACCTGTCCTCTTTTAGACATTTTCTATAGTATTAGTGTTACAGTTGATACTGAGAGGTGCTACAGACACTGAGGGGGGCCCCATTAAAACGTTGCTCTGGGGGTCCCCTGACCCAGGCCCCCGGTACGCGTCTCGTTCGCTGCCATCGTACATATTACATTCAGTAGCTGTGAACAGCCTGCCCTCAGTTATCCACCATGAATAGAATTACCCAGATGTTGTCTTAAGATTTGCAGCCAAAAAAAATCTCTATCAGCCCCGCTGTGTTCTCCCCGAAGAAAGGAACACCTCTTGATCCGGGCCAGGGGGGGGCGCCAGGAAAAACATTGGATAGACTGGCAACCCCCGCCGCACCACGTCACACCGCGGCCAAATCATAACAAGACCAATGTGTGACCCATCGCCGGGGCCGGGGTCACGCTCCGGGGTCCTAAGGGAGGAGGTCTGGCTCCGTCCTGAGCCCGCCGGTCCTATGAGAAGGGAAAAAAGTCGGGTTTTCTACCTAGAAACAGATGTGAATGTTCATCTGTGGAGGACGATGGACCCGGGCAAGTAACAATATACAGAAAAAGAAAAACAATTGGCTTGGATATGAAGCTTAAAACCAGCTCCATTTTTATTTTTTAGCTTTGGATAGAGTGGAGAAGGATTAGAACCTCAGTCAGCTTAAATGAGGACAGCTCTCCTCCTTTTTGTTCTGTCCTGGTGGTGGGTGTCACCAGAACAGGAAGTGAGAGGGAAATGCCCCCCCACTGATATTCCATTAAAAGCAATATACACTATATTGTCAAAAGTATTGGGACATAGAAAAAACAGGGAGGGCGCACCGACCTTGCGCATTACCAAAGATAAAATGTATTTAAATAATAAAAGCAAGAGTCATACTCACAAACAAACATTGAAAAGAAGGCTTAACATTGCTCCAAAAATTCGGAACTGTGTCTTCTGGGCACCTGCAACCTGGACTGGGTATTAGGAGGAACCAGGTGGTATCGCAAACGGCTTACGCGTTACGAGGGAGTACTACCCTCTTCATCAGAGCCTCAGCTGATTTTTCTATGTTTCAGCTCTAAGGACACCCATTGTTCTGAGGAGGGCAGCAAGACCTTTGACTTCCCTTATTTTTTCCAGAGGGTTGGCTACACCACTTACATATGGACTAAGGTCCTGAGCGCAAGAGATTGTGTTGTGTTGAAAAGTATTGGGACGCCTGCCTTTACACGCACATGAACTTTAATGGCATCCCAGTCTTAGTCCGTAGGGTTCAATATTGAGTTGGCTCCGCCCTTTGCAGCTACAACAGATTCAACTCTTCCGAGAAGGCCGTCCACAAGGTTTGTGGACAAGAATGTGATTCATCACAAAAGGACGTCCTCTTGCCAGGCCTAGAGAATATCCTTTGTTGACCAAAATGCATCAGGAGGAACATCCTGGACCTTGAGGTCTATGTCGGCTTGGCGTTCTTCTGACTTACATGTTTTTATACCTTATGTGAGTGTATTTTTTTTATTTCAATAAATATGGTACCAGCTTTTTTTTTTGCACTATGGAGAGGTGCCTTTCTACTCTTTTCATGAATACCCTTGTGTGGAGCTTTGTTGATTTGTCTCGTGGCGGAGACCCAGATGTGGAGGAGACCCAGATGTGGTGGAGACCCAGATGTCAGGAGAGCACTGGGGAGATTAGAGTGACCGTCCTGCTGTGATTTCATAAGAGCTTCATGACTTCTCTGGAGAAAAGAGGGTTATGGTAGTCTGGTAAGAAATCCCCTCACTACACTTCGGGTGATGGTGGCCGCTGGTGACACTTTTTGTGGTGGAACTTTTCCAATGAGCACTTCTTCACAACTATTTTGGACTTTATGTGATATATACTGTATTACCAAAAGTATTGGGACGCCGGCCTTTACACGCACATGTACTTTAATGGCGTTTCAGTCTTAGTCCGTAGGGTTCAATATTGAGTTGGCCCACCCTTTGCAGCTATAACAGCTTCAACTCTTCTGGGAAGGCCGTCCACAAGGTTTAGGAGTGTGTCTATGGGAATGTTTGACCATTCTTCCAGAAGCACATTTGTGAGGTCAGGTACTGATGTTGGAGGAGAAGGCCTCACTCGCAGTCTCCGCTCTAATTCATCCCAAAGGTGTTCTGTCAGGTTGAGGTCAGGACTCTGTGCAGGCCCAGTCAAGTTCCTCCACCCCAAACTTGCGCATCCATGTCTTTTTGGACCTTGCTTTGTGCACTGATCCAAATATTTTGGTGGAGGGGGGATTATGGTGTGGGGGTTGTATTTCAGGGGTTGTGCTTGGCCCCTTAGTTCCAGTGAAAGGAACTATTAAGGTATATACAAAACAATTCTGCGCTGCCCTAAAAAAGGCAAGCAGCTAACACAACCAACAAAGTAAAACAGAGAAAAACACAATAAGTGTAGCGCTATTAAAATGAAAAAACGTCCAGTATGAAGAACCTTAAACCAACAGTTCCAAATATGAATGGTAAGAAAGAGTCATCCATATATACATGGGTGGAAAATCTTCAGAAAACACTTCGAGCAGAGATATATGTCATCTGAGGTGAAGACAGACACACCACCACCAGCAATGAAGAGGCTTACCAGATGGAGTGGACCCAAAGGGGCATACGTCGGATTGGGTCGGATGGGCTTAGGTGGTGAGTGGCTAGCGATGGCCCAAGAAGGCGATGATGGTGGATGGACCCACACGTTGCTGTATCCCTCAAAGCGATACCAGAACCCAGAGGAGTATGTGGAACGAACCACGCGTTGTTATATCCCTCGGGAACTATTAGGGCGTCAGCATACCAAGACATTTTGGACAATTTCATGCTCCCAACTTTGAGGGAACAGTTTGGGGATGGCCCCTTCCTGTTCCAACATGACTGCTCACTAGTGCACAAAGCAAGGTCCATAAAGACACGGATGAGCGAGTTTGGGGTGGAGGAAATTGACTGGCCTGCACAGAGTCCTGACCTTAACCCGATAGAACACCTTTGGGATGAATTAGACTGCAAGCCAGTCCTTCTCGTCCAACATCAGTGCCTGACCTCACAAATGCACTTCTGGAAGAATGGTCAAACATTCCCATAGACACACTCCTAAACCTTGTGGAAAGCCTTCCCAGAAGAGTTGAAGCTGTTATAGCTGCAAAGGGCGGAGCCAACCCAAAATTGAACCCTACGGACCAAGACTGGGATGTCATTAAAGTTCATGAAGGTGTAAAGGCAGGCGTCCCAATACTTTTGGCAATATCGTGTATATTCTTCTATCCAGATAGAAGTTACACCTGTCACCTGTTCTCCAGCGTCACCTCCAGCGTCTGTACGGGATCAATGGGCAAGGCGAAGAGCGTGACAGACTCGCTTTCCTCAGTAATTATTTATGGGTCTCGTTATCAAATTAAGTGATACCAGGGAAGGTGGGGGGGAGGGGGAACACAAATATGTAGTCTAGAAAATAAGAGCAAACCAGCGTCTAGAATTCTACAACGTGGTGCACACACGGGCAACTATTCTCTGTCTATAGCCAGCATGGATGAGCAAATTTGAGGATTTTCCTTTTCAGCAAAAATTGGGAGATTTTGCCTTTTTTGGCACAAATTGGAGTTATTGGGAAAGGAAAAATTAGGGTTATTTTTAAAGATTAAGTTTAGTTTTTATTTTGAAATCAGCAGAAGGGATGGTGCTTACATTGAATGTCCCTTGTGCTGGTGGCAGCTCTTTGTTTTATATCTTCAGCCGCTCGCACCCTATCATAGGCACTCGGTGCTGACTATGCTCGCCCCTTTCTGCCCTCCTCTATTCATAGAAGCTGCACTGTAGCTTCCGTCAATGAAAAGTGACCTATGAATGGAGGACAGGTGGATGAATGGAAGGTCCACCTCCTCAGAATGAACTAGGAGTAGACTTCTTAGCATGTAGGCGGGTGCAGTTTAGCCTCCCCGCACAGGGGGCACTGTTTCTGCAGCCGCTATGAAGGGAGGCTAAGGAGAGCTCTTGTTCCTATGAGGCCACCATAGGTGTCATCAGGGGAGCAGCCGCCTGATTGAACGCTGCTGTGCTGAATGACACCCGTGGCCATCTTTAGTGAGGGCAGTGCTAATAAATAGCACTCTCCCACTGCAGTTGGCACGCATTTGCAAAATGACTAGGTTAGGGACAGGAACCCGCTGGTGAGTGACAGTGTGTCTAGAGCAGGGAAAGGTTCTGGTGGAGGAGGGACAGATTAGGGACCTCACACCTCATTCTGCCAACCAGTATACTCCAAGGGGTCATGGATCTAAACTACCTTCAGCCCCCCCCCCCCCCAAGCACTCTTGGCGCCACACTATCGATCAGCCACCTCCTTCGTCAGATGCTGTCCGTTATTGTAAGCTTACTCTTGTGTCTTCTACTGCATAGAGACTGTGCTATAGCAATCCTACTGTGAGGAACCATTACCTTGAGATGGCCATCATATTTAGGTCCTGTCACCACCTTGTTGGAACTACTAGGAGAACTTGTGCTGCTATTACCAATGTCAACTTCGTTCTACTACGATGTGCCACATTCATTGGTCTCTGTGTGCAGTTACTCCATGTTGGGTACCAACCAGCTGGCCCTGCCCACAGGCATGATCATAGATGTTACTCTCTCTCCCATGTGTACTACTACTCACATCAGAAAACACTTAGCCTGGCCTAAAGGGCCTCACAGTCCATATCAGACCATAACAGAGTCAGGGCGACTACAGCTGGTCCTTCTGGGTGTTGAACTACCTCACCTGGGGCTTTAGCCCTGCTAACGGCCCTTGGCACTAGCTGACTACATTCGAAAAGCACTGGGGGTATTTGGCTCCCATGCCCCAGTTCACTAGGCTCTTCCAAGCACTGGCATATACAGTATATGGGCACTATTCCCAGCCATCACATCACCATGAGAAGGTTTTCACTAAAAGGGGCCCAACGCCCAATTACACAACTCCCTTAACCACACTATATTGGCAACAGAGCCACCTAGTAGCAGATAAGCTAACTGCACCTACACAGGAGTATCTTTTACTCCTCTCGTTTACCTAACTACCTAAAGTTTTTCCCGCAGTAGTTTGTGTCTCTGCCCCTCCCACAATGGTGAGATTTCCTGCAGTAGTTTGTGTCTCTGCCCCTCCCACAATGGTGACATTTCCCTGCAGTAGGTTGTGTCTCTGCCCCTCCCACATCGGTGAGATTTCCCTGCAGTAGTTTGTGTCTCTGCCCCTCCCACATCGGTGAGATTTCCCTGCAGTAGTTTGTGTCTCTGCCCCTCTCACAATGGCGAGCTTCCCCCCTCCAGTAGTTTGTGTCTCTGCCCCTCCCACAATGATGAGATTTCCCTGCAGTAGTTTGTGTCTCTGCCCTCTCACAATGGCGAGCTTCCCCCCTCCAGTAGTTTGTGTCTCTGCCCCTCCCACAATGGTGGGATTCCCCTGCAGTAGTTTGTGTCTCTGCCCCTCCCACAATGGTAAGTTTCCACCAGTGGTTTGTGTCTCTGCACCTGCCACAATGGAGAGATTTTTGTACTAGTTGGTGTCTCTGCCCCTCCCACAATGGTGAGATTCCCTGCAGTAGTTTGTGTCTCTGCCCCTCCCACAATGGTAAGATTTCCCTCCAATAGTTTGTGTCTCTGCCCCTCCCACAATGATGAGATTTCCCCTCCAATAGTTTGTGTTTCTGCCCCTCCCACAATGGGGAGGTTTCCCTCCAGTAGTTTGTGTCTCTGCCCCTCCCACAATGGTGAGATTTCCCTGCAGTAGTTTGTGTCTCTGCCCCTCCCACAATGGTGAGATTTCTCTCCAGTAGTTTGTGTCTCTGCCCCGCCCACAATGGTGAGATTTCCCTTCAGTAGTTTGTGTCTCTGCCCCTCCCACAATGGTAAGATTTCCCTCCAATAGTTTGTGTCTCTGCCCCTCCCACAATGATGAGATTTCCCCTCCAATAGTTTGTGTTTCTGCCCCTCCCACAATGGGGAGGTTTCCCTCCAGTAGTTTGTGTCTCTGCCCCTCCCACAATGGTGAGCTTTCATCCTAGTCATGATGTGTAGAAGCAGCAAAACAGATCTGGACATCTTTGCAACCACTCTGCAGGTTAAATATTGCTGAGGAATGAGGAGGATTGATAAGGTAGGTAGACATCACTAACCTGAGATGTTGATGCATCCAAGCAGGCTAAAATCTCAATTGGCTTTTGTGGTTTATTCAGCCATATGGATCAGAGCCAATCACGTAGATTTGGAGCATCCTGAATGTAAAGCCCTGATGGGTCTATCTGGTGCTGGCTCTTATTGGGATGCCATTACAAGGACCATAAGTCCACATGGTGGGTACAGTAGGTGGCATCTGAGGTGTCATTTCAGACATGATGTTTTCCTTGGGGCATCCAATGATCAGATGTGGTCCTTTAACCTATGCCTCAAATTTAAGTTTTATGTACAGAGCATCCATAAAGTATTCACAGTGCTTCACTTTTTCCACATTTTGTTATGTTACAGCCTTATTCCAAAATTGATTAAATTCATTATTTTCCTCAAAATTCTCCAAAAATCCCCCATAATGACAACGTGAAAGAAGTCACAGCCTTTGCCTTGACACTCATAATTGAGCTCAGGTGCCTCCTGTTTCCACTGATCATCCAGAGATGTTTCTACAACTTGATTGGATTCCACCTGTGGTAAATTCAGGTGACTGAACATGATTTGGAAAGGCACACACCTGTCCATTTAAGGGTCCCACAATCAACAGTGCACAGTTACAAACCAAGCCATGAAGTCCAAGGAATTGTCTGTAGACCTCGGAGACAGGATTGTATGGAGGCACAGATCGGGGGAAGGGTACAGAAACATTTCTGCAGCATTGAAGGTCCCAATGAGCACAGCGGTCTCCATCATTCATAAATGGAAGAAGTTTGGAACCACCAGGACTCTTCCTAGAGTGGGCCGCCCGGGCCAAACTGAGCAATTGGGGGAGAAGGGCTTTAGTTAGGGAGGTGACCAAGAACCCAGATGGTCACTCTGACAGAGCTCCAGCATTTCTCTGTGGAGAAAGGAGAACCTTTCAGAAGAACAATCATCTCTGCAGCACTCCACCAATCAGGCCTGTATGGTAGAGTGGCCAGATGGAAGCCAGTCCTCTGTAAAAGGCACATGACAGCCCACCTGGAGCTTGCCAAAAGGCACCCAAAGGGCTCTCAGACCATGAGAAACATGATTCTCTGGTCTGATGAAACAAACATTGAACTCTTTGGCCTAAATGGTAAGCATGATGTCTGGAGGAAACCAGGCACCGCTCATCACCTGGCCAATACCATCCCTACAGTGAAGCATGGTGGTGGCAGCATCATGCTGTGGGGATGTTTTTTCAGCATCAGGAACTGGGAGGACTAGTCAGGATCGAAGGAAAAATGAATGCAGCAATGTACAGAGACATCCTTGATAAAACCTGCTCCAGAGCGCTTTGTACCTCAGACTGGGGGGAAGGTTCTTCTTCCAACAGGACAATGACCCTAAGGACACATCCAAGATAACAATGGAGTGGCTATGGCACAACTCTGCGAATGTCCTTGAGTGGCCCAGCCAGAGCCCAGACTTGAACCCGATTGAACATCTCTGGAGAGATCTGAGAATGGCCGTGGACTGACGCTCCCCATCCAACCTGATGAAGCGTGAGAGGTCCTGCAAAGAAGAATGGGAGAAACTGCCCAAAAATCGGTGTGCCGAGCTTGTAGCATCATACTCAAAAGACTTGAGGCTGTAATTGGTGCCAAAGGAGCTTCACCAAAGCATAGAGCCAAGGCTGTGATACATATGTACATGGGAGGAGCCTGTGATACTTATGTACATGGGAGAAGCCTGTGATACTTATGTACATGGGAGGAGCCTGTGATACTTATGTACATGGGAGGAGCCTGTGATACTTATGTACATGGGAGGAGTCTGTGATACTTATGTGCATGGGAGGAGTCTGTGATACTTATGTACATGGGAGAAGCCTGTGATACTTATGTACATGGGAGGAGCCTGTGATACTTATGTACATGGGAGAAGCCTGTGATACTTATGTACATGGGAGAAGCCTGTGATACTTATGTACATGGGAGGAGCCTGTGATACTTATGTACATGGGAGGAGCCTGTGATACTTATGTACATGGGAGAAGCCTGTGATACTTATGTACATGGGAGGAGCCTGTGATACTTATGTACATGGGAGGAGCCTGTGATACTTATGTACATGGGAGGAGTCTGTGATACTTATGTGCATGGGAGGAGTCTGTGATACTTATGTACATGGGGAGGAGCCTGTGATACTTATGTACATGGCAGGAGCCTGTGATACTTATGTACATTGGAGGAGCCTGTGATACTTATGTACATGGGAGGAGCCTGTGATACTTTTGTACATGGGAGGAGTCTGTAATACTTATGTACATGGGAGGAGCCTGTGATACTTATGTACATGGGAGGAGCCTGTGATACTTATGTACATGGGAGGAGCCTGTGATACTTGTGTACATGGGAGGAGCCTGTGATACTTATGTACATGGGAGGAGCCTGTGATACTTATGTACATGGGAGGAGCCTGTGATACTTATGTACATGGGAGGAGTCTGTGATACTTATGTACATGGGAGGAGCCTGTGATACTTATGTACATGGGAGGAGTCTGTGATACTTATGTACATGGGAGGAGCCTGTGATACTTATGTACATGGGAGGAGCCTGTGATACTTTTGAACATGGGAGGAGTCTGTGATACCTATGTACATGGGAGGAGCCTGTGATACTTATGTACATGGGAGGAGTCTGGGATACTTATGTACATGGGAGGAGCCTGTGATACTTATGTACATGGGATTTTTTTCCTTTTCTATTTTTAACAAATTTGCAAAGATTTCAAACAAACTTCTTTCACGTTGTCATTATGGGGTATTGTTTGCAGAATTTTGAGGAAAATAATGAATTTAATCCATTTTGGAATACGGCTGTAACATAACAAAATGTGGAAAAAGTAAAGCCCTGTGAATACATTCCGGGTGCACTGTATACAGCGGCTCAACCCATCTCTGCCCCATGGAAAAAGGCGTGTCCGAAATGATTTATCTATTTTAGCCTGGCTATAGAGAAAGTCCATGATCCAATGCTGGGATATTTTTGTCCTCTTCATCTTCAGCATCCCTAACTGGAGACAAAAGACACATTACGGGAAGTTTCTCCACCTCTGATATTGGCTGTTATCACATACAATGTTGCCTGTGGCTGTTCACTGAAGAAGTCCCGTCCACAGGGACGATACGCGTGCGGGAGGGTACCGTGACGTCACTGCAGCCACCTTCCTTGTTTCATGCATGTTATGCTGTATGCCTCACATCCTAGCACTGGGGTTGCAGTGCTATGTTTGTAAGTAACATTTTTTTTGCCATTATTAAAAGCTGGTTTTAGTCAAAACAGAGAGCACTATATATGTCTCATCGATTTTACATGAACCATGACTGCACAAGTGATTTGCCATATTGCTTGCTGCATTACTGAAGCTGGATTTTGATCGTTGGATCGGCCGTTAAACAGACTTGCGTCCTATGATTGCTCCCAGTGGGGACTTGCTTGTATGACCTTTCTGTTAATTCAGAGGTCCACATACTAAGGTGAGCGGCCTGCACCTACGGTGGTGGAAACACCGATAAGAACGCACACTGTTTACGATCGTCTTTGAGCACTCTGGTCACCATTGAGGAGTTTTCTCTTGTATGCTGGTGTCTTCATCGTCTTTTGGCTTTCCATTATTTCTCATATCTGGGGACTTTTTAATGCGTTTTATAGCAGTTGGCTATCACCTTTATGCATTTTAGTTACATTTTTTTTTAGCACCGCACTAGTTTAGTATTTTGTGGCTGTCATCTGATTTGCCTCCACTAGATGGCGGCGGCAGTCCACTTAGGATAAGAGAATGTTTGTGAAAATGTTATTTTTCATAAAATCATTGTCGCAAAATTCAATCTCCACGATTGATTAATCTTGTTTTTGACAAGTAAAAAAAAAAAAGAAAAAAAGAAAGAAATGAAAATAGCTTTTCACTTGTTTTCACTTCCAAAGTTGCTTTTTTTTCTTAAAAACGGCGCCTGTGACTACAGTCCTCCATCGTCATCAGCGGCAGAATGGGGGGGGGGGGAGTTTACTGGAAGCGGTTGAACTTTTTTTTTTTTAATAGTCCTTTTTTCCACTTTAATTACACAGAATTACTATACATATTCACAACTTTGTGTTTTAACTCTTTATAAATAAGAAGATAGAGGTGTGCACATTTCCCCAGGCCAGGCCCTATTGCATAACTCCCAAGCTTAGAGCATAGTCTGGGAATGATGCCCAATTGTGCTTTGGCAAAGGTGGGCATGGATAAATTTACCTGGATGTGGATCAAAGAGACATGTTTAAATGAAAGCTTACAGTATACACTGTATATACACCCTCCGGCCCCTTTATTAGGTAAACCTCGCTAGTACCGGCTTGGACTGCTATTACAAGGGTTGCCACCTTTTCTTCAAGCAGCGCATGGCAATTTAAGGGCGAATGCTGTGGACTCTGGTGCAAGGGTGTATCTGCTCACCGAAGCTCCCACGTACTTTAGAGTTTCCCAGCAGTCCCCCTTAAAATCAGAGTTCCCAAAGCCCCCCTTACATCAGAGTCCACAGAGTACCCCTTAAATCTGAGTACCTCTTACCTTAGTGTAATCACTCGCTCAGGCTTCGACACCTTCCATCCACAATGTATCTGCTGGCTGCTGACCTTTAAATTTCTAGCTCACTCACCCCTTTCCCGAGGCACAGAACACCGGGGATTGGAGTGTGGGAGGGCAGACAGACGGGTAAGGGTGGGAGGAGGAGGAGCAGATTGAGCCATCTCTCCTGTCCCATCCATGTGTGGGGGTGGGGCCCCTGCACACACCTATGTACTTGGTTGTGGTACTCAGTTATTTGGGGAACTGCAGTTTATTCTGTATAAGGTGTCCGGGTTGCAAGCGGTCTGAAACCCGGACACACGATTCAAAACCCGGACTGTCCGGATCAATCCTGTACAGGTGGCAACCCTGGTTGGACCACCTTTTGCCTTCGGAACTGCCTTCATTTTTTCATGACATAGATTCCACAATGTGTTGGAGACATTCCTCAGAGATTTTGCTCTATAGTGACATGATGGAATCACGCAGTTGCTGCAGATTTGTCGGCTGCACATCCATGATGCCAATCTTCCATTCCACCACATCCCAAAGGTCCTCTATTAGATGAGATGTGGTGAGTGTGGAGGACATTGGAGGACAGGGACCTCATTGTCCAGTGGTGAGATGATTGGAGCTTTGTGATATGGTGCATTATCCTGCTGGAAGGAGCCATCAGAAGATGGGGACACTGTAGTCATAAAGGGGTGGACATGGTCAGCAACAATACTCAGGTAGGACGTGGTGTTTAAATGATGCTCAGTTGGTACTAAGGGGTCCACATGCACCCCTTGAGTAACTTAAAACCAGGCTCCGAGCCGAGTAAACAACATTACTGATCATTAGGCAGAATATTCATGATGTCCAACAATGTCCTTTCCTTAGTGGCTGCCCCAGGTTACCTGTGCAGGGTAGCATCTTTGGGAAAAGTCCAAACTGGTGATAACTCGAACATAGGAGTTCAAATCCTTGGGAGCCTTCTGATGGGTCGGCGATCCAGCGAGCTTCTTTTCGTTCTCCACCTGCTCTGAGACATACAAAAAAAATAACAGTTTACTGAATCAAATCAGGCAGAAATTGCGATTGGTTGCCAGAGGTTACAGTGTGTCATTACCGCTCACTGACTGGCTGCTAGAGGTTACAGCACACATTATGGCTCACTTATTACACTTATTATTTGATAGAGATTACAGTACATGACTTCTGCTTGTTTATTGGTTGCTAGAGGTTACAGTACATCAATACTGCTCACTGATTGGTTGATAGAGGTTACTGGACGACCTTACCACTCACTAATTGGTTGCTAGAGGTTACTGCACATTAATACTGCTCAGTGATTGGTTGCCAAAGGTTACTGCACATCCTTACTGTTCAATGATTGGCTGCAAGAGGTTAGTGCACATCATTACTGCTCACTGATTGGTTGATAAAGGTTACAGCACATCATCTCCTCACTGCCTGCACACCATGGACTGGGGAGATGAGGGGACCCATCAATAGACAGAAATCTCCTAGACATCCTTGGACTCCTGAAATCAGTGGCAGTTCTGGGGGGGGGGGGGGTTGATCAGTGGCAATGCTGGGGGGTTGATGGGATCAGTGGCAGTGGTGGGGGGTGGGATTAGTTAGTAGGCTGTACACTGTGGCAAATGCTGAATCGTTGTAGAGCAAAGCCGGAAATCTTTGGGGAATTTGCAATGACCACCCTGTAATGGGAGATTTTATGCCACCCATCAATATAAAGAGGGATTTCTACACTGACACCGATGTAATAAGAGCATTTACACCAACCACCAGAGTAAGGGGGAATATACAATGACCTCCCTTTAACCACTTGCCGACCGCCTCACGACGATATACGTCGGCAGAATGGCTGGGGCAGGCAGAATCACGTACCTGTACGACATCTGCCTCCCGCGGTGCCCGAGGCGGTCGGCATTTCTCCCCCGGCGATCGGAGGTGAGGGGGAGGCCATCCATTCGTGGCCCTCCCCTCCCGATCACTCCTGGCCAATGAAATCATTCCTCTGCTGCTGTATAGTAAACAGCAGCAGAGGAAATTATGTCATCTCTCCTCGGCTCGGTATTTTCCGTTCCGGCGCCGACGAGAGAAGACATCAGAGTGAGTGCACAACACACACACACACACACACAGTAGAACATGCCAGGCACACATTACACCCCCCATTACCCCCCAATCACCCCCGATCACCCCCCGATCACCCCCTAATCACCCCCCGTCACACTGACACCAAGCAGTTTTTTTTTTCTGATTACTGCATTGGTGTCAGTTTGTGACAGTTAGTGTGGTAGGGCAGTTAGTGTTAGCCCCCTTTAGTCCTTTACCATTGGTACACTTACATGTGAGGCACGGAGGTGGAGTTAGGACCCGCGCTGGTCCAGGATCAACACCAAAATACCACAGCCTACTTCACTGGCCCGCAGCTGACAGGGTAACAGCAGGTGTGGAAGCAGTGCAGCCCAGGACCCCGAGTAAAGATCACCACCATCTGCTAGTAGATCACTGCGATTTACCTAGCACCGCTAGGTAAGGGGCCACCGCTCACTTAAGTGTGTTTGCACAAGAAGAAGACCTACATGTCTGTCACCCCTCTGGCACTTCACTTTTTAGTTATTTTTCTCAGCACAGTGAAATCCTTCTGAAGTACCCCAAAGGATTTTCATATTATTGCTTGTGGACATTATCACTCTGTTTATGTTTTAATTTAGTACCGTTTGCTATTATATTACACAGAGGCATCACACACTGTTGGCACATTGTGTGTATTTATATCACTTCATCACTCAGCACGATGCACTTGTTATGCATCCTTTGCACGTTATGTATTGATATTTAAGATTGTACTTATTTATGTGTTTTTCACTAGATGATTTTATTCTATTCTATTTATATTCTATTCTATTTATATACTTTGCGGATTTATTGGCACACATTTTATGCACTAGACACTTTTGCATCACTTGCCTTACGTTTTTATGTACATGAGAATAGGGGGACAGTTATAGTATATTTGAATATCCCGCACTGTTGGTTTCTGCAGTGGGGGATATTTGTTACTTATTTTAGAGGATTGGGCTCTATAGCACCATGCACTTTCCATGCCCTTTTGCACAGGTATACTATTTGATATATATCACAGATTTACCCGACTTTTAGCGATTTTATCTTTATTTATGGTCCCAGGGTATGTCAGAAATGTTATTTCAGCTTGATTAGCTCATCACATCCTGACGGCCACCTGTGCATTTTTCACATTTATATTTACGTTATATACTCTAGGGATTGGTCCTTTTGAACACATGGTTCACAACATGACATGTTAATACTAGCATCCCTCTAACCCTTGTTTTACGGACTACCCATTGGGAGACCTTCTACACCCTCACCATCTTTTTTGGTTAGCGCAGCACCCCCTCCCTTTATTCATTTGTCATAGTTGGGGTTGTCTGTCCCCAGTTTTGGTGCATGCAGCTGTCCATTTTCCAACTTTTGGTAGCTTCTATGCTCTCTCTCCATTTACGGTAGCGCAGGAATATCCCTATCACAATGCTGGGGGGTTGATGGGATCAGTGGCAGTGGTGGGGGGTGGGATTAGTTAGTAGGCTGTACACTGTGGCAAATGCTGAATGATTGTAGAGCAAAGCCGGAAATCTTTGGGGAATTTGCAATGACCACCCTGTAATGGGAGATTTTATGCCACCCACCAATATAAAGAGGGATTTCTACACTGACACCGATGTAATAAGAGCATTTACACCAACCACCAGAGTAAGGGGGAATATACAATGACCTCCCTTTTAACCACTTGCCGACCGCCTCACGACGATATACGTCGGCAGAATGGCTGGGGCAGGCAGAATCACGTACCTGTACGACATCTGCCTCCCGCGGTGCCCGAGGCGGTCGGCATTTCTCCCCCGGCGATCGGAGGTGAGGGGGAGGCCATCCATTCGTGGCCCCCCCCCCCCTCCCGATCACTCCTGGCCAATGAAATCATTCCTCTGCTGCTGTATAGTAAACAGCAGCAGAGGAAATGATGTCATCTCTCCTCGGCTCGGTATTTTCCGTTCCGGCGCCGACGAGAGAAGACATCAGAGTGAGTGCACAACACACACACAGTAGAACATGCCAGGCACACATTACACGCCCCAATCACCCCCGATCACCCCCTAATCACCCCCCGTCACACTGACACCAAGCAGTTTTTTTTTTCTGATTACTGCATTGGTGTCAGTTTGTGACAGTTAGTGTGGTAGGGCAGTTAGTGTTAGCCCCCTTTAGGTCTAGGGTACCCCCCTAACCCCCCCTAATAAAGTTTTAACCCCTTGATCATCCCCCGTCGCCAGTGTCACTAAGCGATCATTTTTCTGATCACTGTATTAGTGTCACTGGTGACGCTAGTTCGGGACGTAAATATTTAGGTTTGCCATCAGCGTTTTATAGCGTCAGGGACCCCCATATACTACCTAATAAAGGTTTTAACCCCTGATCGCCCGGCAGTGATATGCGTCACCCCAGGCAGCGCCAGGTTAGCTCCAGTACCGCTAACACCCACGCACGCACCGTACACCTCCCTTAGTGGTATAGTATCTGAACGGATCAGTTTAGGGTTCCCAAAAACGCAGTGTTAGCGGGATCAGCCCAGATACCTGCTAGCACCTGCGTTTTGCCCCTCGGCCCGGCCCAAGTGTAGTATCGATCGATCACTGTCACTTACAAAACACTAAACACATAACTGCAGCATTCGCAGTGTCAGGCCTGATCCCTGCGATCGCTAACAGTTTTTTGGTAGCGTTTTGGTGAACTGGCAAGCACCAGCAGCCTAGTACACCCCGGTCGTAGTCAAACCAGCACTGCAGTAACACTTGGTGACATGGCGAGTCCCATAAGTGCAGTTCGAGCTGGTGAGGTGGCAAGCACAAGTAGTGTCCCGCTGCCACCAAGAAGACGAACACAGGCCCGTCGTGCCCATAATGCCCTTCCTGCTGCATTCGCCAATCCTAATAATTGGGAACCCACCACTTCTGCAGCGCCCGTGCTTCCCCCATTCACATCCCCAACCAAATGCAATCGGCTGCATGAGAGGCATTTTCTTTATGTCCTCCCGAGTACCCCTACCCAACAAACCCCCCCAAAAAAGATGTCGTGTCTGCAGCAAGCGCGGATATAGGCGTGACACCCGCTATTATTGTCCCTCCTGTCCTGACAATCCTGGTCTTTGCATTGGTGAATGTTTTGAGGGCTACCATACACTAGTTGAGTATTAACGTAGGGTACAGCATTGCACAGACTAGGTACACTTTCACAGGGTCTCCCAAGATGCCATCGCATTTTGAGAGACCCGAACCTGGAACCGGTTACAGTTATAAAAGTTACAGTTACAAAAAAAAGTGTAAAAAAAAAACACAAAAAAAATATATAAAATAAAAAAAATAGTTGTTCTGCTCTTTTTTACTGTATTCTATTCGGCAATGTTTTATTGTTATTATGTTTTATCATGTTTGCTTTTCAGGTATGCAATTTTTTATACTTTACCGTTTACTGTGTTTTATTGTTAACCATTTTTTTGTCTTCAGGTACGCAATTCCCGACTTTGAGTGGTTATACCAGAATGATGCCTGCAGGTTTAGGTATCATCTTGGTATCATTCTTTTCAGCCAGCGGTCGGCTTTCATGTAAAAGCAAGCCTAGCAGCTAATTAGCCTCTAGACTGCTTTTACAAGCAGTGGGAGGGAATGCCCCCCCCCCCCACCATCTTCCGTGTTTTTCTCTGGCTCTCCTGTCTCAACAGGGAACCTGAGAATGCAGCCGGTGATTCAGCCAGCTGACCATAGAGCTGATCAGAGACCAGAGTGGCTCCAAACATCTCTATGGCCTAAGAAACCGGAAGCTACGAGCATTTCATGACTTGGTGTGGTCAGATGCTTTGAGGGCAGAGAAGAGATCTAGAGCCTAATAGACCCCAATTTTTTCAAAAAAGAGTACCCGTCACTACCTATTGCTATCATAGGGGATATTTACATTCCCTGAGATAACAATAAAAATGATTTAAAAAAAATGAAAGGAACAGTTTAAAAATAAGATAAAAAAGCAAAAAAATAATAAAGAAAAAAATAAAGCACCCCTGTCCCCCCCTGCTGTCGCGCTAAGGCAAACGCAAGCATCGGTCTGGCATCAAATGTAAACAGCAATTGCACCATGCATGTTGAGGTATCACCATGAAGGTTAGATCGAGGGCAGTAATTTTAGCAGTAGACCTCCTCTGTAAATCTAAAGTGGTAACCTGTAAAGGCTTTTAAAGGCTTTTAAAAATGTATTCAGTTTGTCGCCACTGCACGTTTGTGTGCAATTTTAAAGCATGTCATGTTTGGTATCCATGTACTCGGCAATATAGTGTGTTTTAGTGCATTAAAATTTAAAAAAGTGTGTTTTTTCCCCAAAAAAATGCGTTTGAAAATTCGCTGCGCAAATACTGTGTGAAAAAAAAAATGAAACACCCACCATTTTAATCTGTAGGGCATTTGCTTTAAAAAAATATATAATGTTTGGGGGTTCAAAGTAATTTTCTTGCAAAAAAAATTTTTTTTCATGTAAACAAAAAGTGTCAGAAAGGGCTTTGTCTTCAAGTGGTTAGAAGAGTGGGTGATGTGTGACATAAGTTTCTAAATGTTGTGCATAAAATGCCAGGACAGTTCAAAACCCCCCCAAATGACCCCATTTTTGGAAAGTAGACACCCCAAGCTATTTGCTGAGAGGCATGTCGAGTCCATGGAATATTTTATATTGTGACACAAATTGCGGGAAAAAGACAAATTTTTTTTTTTTTGCACAAAGTTGTCACTAAATGATATATTGCTCAAACATGCCACGGGAATGTGTGAAATTACACCCCAAAATACATTCTGTTGCTTCTCCTGAGTACTGGGATACCACATGTGTGAGACTTTTTGGGAGCCTAGCCGCGTACGGGACCCCGAAAACCAAGCACCGCCTTCGGGCTTTCTAAGGGCGTAAATTTTTGATTTCACTCTTCACTGCCTATCACAGTTTCGGAGGCCATGGAATGCCCAGGTGGCACAAAACCCCCCCAAATGACCCTATTTTGGAAAGTAGACACCCCAAGCTATTTGCTGAGAGGTATAGTGAGTATTTTGCAGACCTCACTTTTTGTCACAAAGTTTTGAAAATTGAAAAAAGAAAAAAAAATTTTTTTTGCTTGTCTTTCTTCATTTTCAAAAACAAATGGGAGCTGCAAAGTACTCACCATGCCTCTCAGCAAATAGCTTGGGGTGTCTACTCTCCAAAATGGGGTCATTTGGGGGGGGGGGGGGTTGTGCCATCTGGGCATTTTATGACCTTCAAAGCTGTGATAGGTAGTGAGGAGTGAAATCAAAAATTTACGCCCTTAGAAATCCTGAAGGCAGTGATTGGTTTTCGGGGCCCCGTACGCGGCTAGGCTCCCAAAAAGTCCCACACATGTGGTATCCCCATACTCAGGAGAAGCAGCTGAATGTATTTTGGGGTGCAATTCCACATATGCCCATGGCCTGTGTGAGCAATATATCATTTAGTGACAACTTTTTGTAAATTTTTTATTTTTTTTTGTCATTATTCAATCACTTGGGACAAAAAAATTAATATTATGGGCTCATAATGCCTCTCAGCAATTTCCTTGGGGTGTCTAGTTTTCAAAATGGGGTCATTTGGGGGGAGGTTTGTACTGCCCTGCCATTTTAGCACCTCAAGAAATGACATAGGCAGTCATAAACTAAAAGCTGTGTAAATTCCAGAAAATGTACCCTAGTTTGTAGACGCTATAATTTTTGCGCAAACCAATAAATATACACTTATTGACATTTTTTTACCAAAGACATGTGGCCGAATACATTTTGGCCTAAATGTATGACTAAAATTGAGTTTATTGGATTTTTTTTATAACAAAAAGTAGAAAATATCATTTTTTTTCAAAATTTTCGGTCTTTTTCAGTTTATAGCACAAAAAATAAAAACCGCAGAGGTGATCAAATACCATCAAAAGAAAGCTCTATTTGTGGGAAGAAAAGGATGTAAATTTTGTTTGGGTACAGCATTGCATGACCGCGCAATTAGCAGTTAAAGCGACGCAGTGCCAAATTGGAAAAAGTGCTCTGGTCAGGAAGGGGGTAAATCCTTCCAGAGCTGACGTGGTTAAGGGGGGATTTACAATGACCACCAATGTAAAGGGGATTTACACTGACCACCAATGTAAGGGCAATTTATCACTTACCACCAATGTAAAGGGAAATGTACACTGATTACCAATGTAATGAAGAATTTACACTGACAACCAATGTAATGGGGGATTTTTCATTAACAACCAATAAAGGGGGATTTCTAGACTGGCCACCAATGTAAGGGGGGATTTACACTCACCACCAATTTAAAGGGGGCTTCTACATGGACCACTAATGTAAGTTAGGATACGAAACTGACCACAAATGCAAGTTTGGATTTTTTTTTTACAGATTACCATATAAAGAAGAGTTGCTACACTGGCCACCAATGTAATGGGGATTTACACTGACCACTAATGTAAGGGGGACCTTCACACTGGCCACTAGTGTGAATGAAAGGATTGTACACCAAGCCCCAATGTAATGAGAAGATTGACCACCAATGTAACTGAGACATTTAGCCTGTATTCACATTTGTGTGTCGGGAACGCATGCTAAATCATTTTCCTGGCACCACAGAAACATGCTACCCTTTAGCAGATACACAGCACCATTCATTGTTGATGACACCCTCACGCATCTGCTGAGATATGTGTAGTCACATGCACCAGAATTCACGGTGCTGTGACACCATGTTATTTTGAAAAAGGGTCCCGCCTCCAATTTGCTTACCTTTGCACAACAGGCTGGTGTTAGGCTTAATGACCACAGTTGTAGGCAAGACTTGCAAGCATGCCCCTTTATCTCACCAGTGGGCAGCATTCAGCAGAAGTGATGGTGGATATGACCTCAGGGGGACATGACATACATATGAGTGCGCCTCTATTTACATATCAATGCCGCCACTATTTATATAACAAGGCAGGTTATTTACATGTAAACGCAGGGTCTGCAGGTGAATCATCTGTACACGACAATAGGGCAGAGCTGGACAACATTAGTAACAGAACTTCACACTGATATATCAGGACACAGCACGGGACTAAAACTTCAAGGGACAAGGAAATTTAAACTGGGATAGTTGACAAGTATGAGGTAGCTGCTAAGGGCCCCAAAACAATGATGGGGCCTAGGGCAGCTGTCCCCTTTGCCCTGCCTTAATGACAGCCCTGACTGATGGGCACTGTTAGGTGGCACTAATGGGCACTGATGGGCACTAATAGATGTTACTGATAGGCAGTACTGATGAGGAGACACTGGCAGTCATTACTGATGGGCACTGATTGGCATCTGTGAAGGGCACTGACAGGCGTTACTGATGGGCACAGATTGGCACTTTGATGGGTACTGATTGGCATTTTGGTGGGCACTAATTGGCATTTTGGTGGGCACCTCTGATGGGGGCTGCCCTGATAATCAATGCACTGATTATCAGCACAGACCCCCCCCCTCTGTCAGTAGAGCCGCCAATCGTCTCTCCCTGTCAGTGCAGCACAGTGGTGTAGTGGGTAGCACTTTCACCTAGCAGCAATAGGGTCGCTGGTTCAAATCCCGACCATGACACCATCTGCCTGAAGTTTGCATGTTCTCCCTGTGCCTGCGTGGGTTTCCTCCGGGGTACTCCGGTTTCCTCCCACACTCCAAAGACATGCTGGTAGATTCTTAATTAGATCCTGTCGGAAAAAATTGGCAAAATATGTGTATGTGTTGTGTTTATAAGCGCGTTGGGACCCCATGGGGTAAAAGGACCCCTCTATACCGCAGATGGACACCGGCAGCAAAAAGTGCCCTGAGGCGATTCAGTTCGCAAAGGTAGCGCTATACAAGTCACTCATTCATTCAACTGAGGAAAGCAGTTTACTGTCACTTCCTGGTTACCGTTGAGACCAGCTGTGATTGGTCACAGCTGATCACCTGGTTAAGAGCCTTTGCCGTGCGACACACAACACCACCGATCTGCGTGCCCCCGGGGGTGTGCAAGAGCGGCTTATCCTGTTGGATGTCATATGACGCCCAGTCATGATAATGGAACCACATTGCGGACGTCAATCTGCAATAGGGCGGGCAGCAAGTGGTTAAAAACAACTTTACATTAGTATGTTGTCCATCTAGACATGTGCAGAACGAAAAAAAATGATTCATTTTGTAAATGACCTAATTTCATTTTGTTTAATTTGTTAAAGTGGTTGTAAACCTTTGGGTATTTTTTAAAATAAAAATAACAAACATGTTATACTAACCTGCTCTATGCAATACTTTTGCACAGAGCAGACTCTATCTTCTTCTGGGGTCCCCTGCCGGCGCTCCAAGCCCCTCCTCTTCATGGGTTGCCCCCAGGGAAAGTGTCTCTCCCATGCGAGCTCACTCTTGAGGCCTGCTGCTGCGTCCATTGACACAGACAGCGGGACTCAGCCCCACCTCCACCCCTCACCCCCTCCTCCTGTGTCACTGGATTTGATTGACAGCAGCGGGAGCCAATGGTTCCTGCTGCTATAAATCTGTCCAGTGAGAAGAGAGACAGCAGCTGGAGCCGCTGCGCTCGTGCACAACGCTGGATCGGATCAGGCTCGGGTAAAAAAAACGGGGGGGGGGGGAGCGGCAGCATGGAAGGTTTTTCACTTTAATGCATAGAATGCGTTTATTTTTGTTTCATTTATTTATTTTCGAATCCAATTTGAATTTCAATTTGACCAAATTTGGAAAATTGGAATGGCCATTCAAATTCAAAATTTTTTCAATTCAAATGCGGCTGCTGAATTATTCACATCTAAGAATTGCAATATGTTTAAATATAATGTAAAGGAAGGGCTCCCTATAGCTACACCTCTGTACAATCCCTACGATCGATCAGTGGTAAATGCCAACCTCAGCCTGGACTCCAACCAGGCCATGCCCCCAACGTGTTTCGCTCTGCCCCTCTGAGCTTAATCATGGGAATTTTTAGATTTCATATTAGTTCCAAATTCAAATCAAATTAGTTATTTTGGGCAAATTTAACTTTGTTTAAATTCATTACTTTTATGATTCAGAATTTCTGAGTAATGAAAAATTTGTCTGAATTTTGATTCGGGACAAAACGAATCGCACATGTCTACGCCCATCCTAAAGTAGGATATATGAAACATAGAGATTTATTGGAATAGCGTATTGGGGCCATTGCCCCTATGTGAACCCAACAAATTATCACAAGGTTCCCGCTTTTCACTGCCTTGGGAGAAATTGGGAGAATACCGAATTGCACTTATAAAATGGGTTTAAAGGGTTATTTGATGGGTTCGAAGGGTTATGAGATGGGTTTGAATGGTCATGAGATAAGTTTGAAGGGTCAGGAGATGGGCTTAAAGGGTTATGAAATGGGTTTGAAGGGTTAGGAGATGGTTTTGAAGGGTTATGAGATGGGTTTGAAGGGTCAGGAGATGCATTTGAAGGGTTAAGAGATAGGTTTAAGCGGTTGAAAGATGGGTTTGAACGGTTATGAGATGGGTTTGAAGTTAGGAGATGGGTTTGAAGGGTTATTTGATGGGTTTGAAGGGTTATGAGATGGGTTTGAATGGTCATGAGAGGGGGTTGAAGGGTCAGGAGATGGGCTTAAAGGGTTATGAAATGGGTTTGAAGGGTTAGGAGATGGTTTTGAAGGGTTATGAGATGGGTTTGAAGGGTCAGGAGATGGATTTGAAGGGTTAAGAGATGGGTTTGAACGGTTAAGAGATGGGTTTGAACGGTTATGAGATGGGTTTGAAGGGTTATGAGATGGGTTTGAAGGGTTATGAGATGGGTTCAAAGGGTTATGAGATGGGTTTGAAGGGTTATGAGATGGGTTCAAAGGGTTATGAGATGGGTTTGAAGTGTCATGAGATGGGTTCAAATGGTTTGGCCACCTTGTGCATTTGCAGGGGCTAAGATTATGGCGGAGTGATGTAATGGGTAAGTAAAGAAAGTAGAATCCTTGTGGTCCTTAGTTAAAACTCAGGATCTCACAATGGTGACCAACTATTCCAGGAAAATTCAATGGAAAATTCCATCCAAGGAAAAGAGAAATGGATCAAATGGCCAATGGACCATTGTAAATTGTTTCCTGCATAAAGAAAAGGGGGCCCCAAACATCAGCACTGGCCAGGTGGCTGTAAGTTGTAGAAGTTTTTGTTTTTTTTATAGATGGAATCCTTCACTTTAATGAAAGTTAAATAGACTGAATATCTATTTCGGTGACTTCACTTTTCAAACTTTGTTTTGTACAAGATTCTGGAGTTTTGTTTAAGTAAGAAAATATAACATTTTATTGGTGTATTTTGTTCCTATGGATAATATAGCGGAAAGGACCCTGTGTTTTTCTTGCTTTATTAATGGTTTGCAAAACAACAGTCAGATCCCATCAGAGAATCTATGGTGCGAGATGGGAAATCTGATTTCTTTTCGCCTTCTTTATAATTAGGCCTCTGTAGAAACAGAAATATAGATTTTGATGAATTATCATTCTGAATGTATTTGTTTGTAAAGCAAAAAGCTAATGAACTCCTCTGATTTCCATTTTAGGCCCCCACAGATCCCCCAAAGCAGAAGCCTGACCCTGTGAACTCAGAGACGGTGGTGTTCTGGGGACTGCGGCTGTGGCAAGTGATCGGCGTCTTCTCCATCTTCGTCCTGGCAGTCAGTAAGTCCACTTCTTTTTTTTTTCTTTAAATCAGCCTAGTTCCCTTTAAAGTATAAGTCCACTTGTGTTAAAAGAAAAAGCCCAACCCTATACATTGCACGGGTCATAAACTTTTTTACAGATTCTTAAGCGCATCTATGCTGGAGAAATTGAAGTTTACAATGTGTCAACATGAAAAGTAGCATAATCTGCATCCCTTTAACCTTCTTGAGTATTTTAAAATATTTGAACAAAAATGAATCTCCTGCCACAGGGGATGCTTCTAATTTGACTTCAGTGCTGTGCACACTCCCAGCTTGCCAGATTAAGGTAGGTACCATAAGTCACTTATAACAATAAATTGCAAAATGGCTTGTGAAGCGATTATGTATGTATTGTTGGGAGAAGGGCATCCAGTGCCCAGGGTGAAGATGCCAAAGTGTGCCTCCCTTGGGTTTCACGTGAATCTGGAAGTATAAAGTTCATATCATGAGACCTTCTCTGCCTTTGCTAGGCACCTTGCACTGATTTTTGAATACAGCTGGACCAACAATGAGCCTTCCCTCCCCATCTCCAACATTGAGCCTTCCCTCCCCACCTCCATCAATGAGCCTTCCCTCCCCACCTCCATCAATGAGCCTTCCCTCCCCACCTCCATCAATGAGCCTTCCATCCTTACCTACATCAACGAGCCTTCCCTCCTCACCTCCATCAATGAGCCTTCCCTCCCCACCTCCAACAATGAGCCTTCTCTCCCCACCTCCATCAATGAGCCTTCCATCCTTACCTCCATCAATGAGCCTTCCCTCCCTCCATCAATGAGCCTTCCCTCCCCACCTCCATCATTGATCCTTCCATCCTTACCTACATCAACGAGCCTTCCCTCCTCACCTCCATCAATGAGCCTTCCCTCCCCACCTCCATCACTGAGCCTTCCCTCCCCACCTCCATCAATGAGCCTTCTGTCCTGACTTCAATCAATGAGCCTTCCCTCCCCACCTCCATCAATGAGCCTTCCCTCCCCACCTCCATCAATTCGCCTTCCATCCTTACCTCCATCAATGAGCCTTCCCTCACTCCATCAATGAGCCTTCCCTCCCCACCTCCATCAATGAGCCTTCCATCCTTACCTCCATCAATGAGCCTTCCCTCCCTCCATCAATGAGCCTTCCCTCCCCACCTCCATCAATGAGCCTTCCATCCTTACCCACATCAACGAGCCTTCCCTCCCCACCTCCATCACTGAGCCTTCCATCCTCACCTCCATCAATGAGCGTTCCCTCCCCACCTCCATCACTGAGCCTTCCATCCCCACCTCCATCAATGAGCCTTCCCTCCCCACCTCCATCAATGAGCCTTCTGTCCTCACTTCAATCAATGAGCCTTCCCTCCCCACCTCCATCAATGAGCCTTCCCTCCTCACCTCCATCAATGAGTCTTCCCTCCCCACCTCCATCACTGAGCCTTCCATCCCCACCTCCATCAATGAGCCTTTCCTCCCCACCTCCATCAATGAGCCCTCCATCCCCACCTCCATCAATGAGCCTTCCTTCCCGACCTCCATCATTGAGCCTTCCCTCCCCACCTCCATCAATGAGCCTTCTATCCTCACTTCAATCAATGAGCCTTCCCTCCCCACCTCCATCAATGAGCCTTCCCTCCCCACCTCCATCAATGAGCCTTCCCTCCCCACCTCCATCAATGAGCCTTCCATCCTTACCTCCATCAATGAGCCTTCCCTCCCTACCTCCATCAATGAGCCTTCCCTCCCCACCTCCAGCAATGAGCCTTCTCTCCCCCACCTCTATCAATGAGCCTTTCATCCTCACCTCCATCAATGAGCCTTCCATTCCCACCTCCATCAATGAGCCTTCCCTCCCCACCTCCATCAATGAGCCTTCTCTCCCCCACCTCCATCAATGAGCCTTCCATCCTCACATCCATCAATGGGCCTTCCATCCTTACCTCCACCAATGAGCCTCCCTTGGGTTTCACGTGAATCTGGAAGTATAAAGTTCATATCATGAGACCTTCTCTGCCTTTGCTAGGCACCTTGCACTGATTTTTGAATACAGCTGGACCAACAATGAGCCTTCCCTCCCCATCTCCAACATTGAGCCTTCCCTCCCCACCTCCATCAATGAGCCTTCCCTCCCCACCTCCATCAATGAGCCTTCCCTCCCCACCTCCATCAATGAGCCTTCCATCCTTACCTACATCAACGAGCCTTCCCTCCTCACCTCCATCAATGAGCCTTCCCTCCCCACCTCCAACAATCAGCCTTCTCTCCCCACCTCCATCAATGAGCCTTCCATCCTTACCTCCATCAATGAGCCTTCCCTCCCTCCATCAATGAGCCTTCCCTCCCCACCTCCATCATTGATCCTTCCATCCTTACCTACATCAACGAGCCTTCCCTCCTCACCTCCATCAATGAGCCTTCCCTCCCCACCTCCATCACTGAGCCTTCCCTCCCCACCTCCATCAATGAGCCTTCTGTCCTGACTTCAATCAATGAGCCTTCCCTCCCCACCTCCATCAATGAGCCTTCCCTCCCCACCTCCATCAATTCGCCTTCCATCCTTACCTCCATCAATGAGCCTTCCCTCCCTCCATCAATGAGCCTTCCCTCCCCACCTCCATCAATGAGCCTTCCATCCTTACCTCCATCAATGAGCCTTCCCTCCCTCCATCAATGAGCCTTCCCTCCCCACCTCCATCAATGAGCCTTCCATCCTTACCCACATCAACGAGCCTTCCCTCCCCACCTCCATCACTGAGCCTTCCATCCTCACCTCCATCAATGAGCGTTCCCTCCCCACCTCCATCACTGAGCCTTCCATCCCCACCTCCATCAATGAGCCTTCCCTCCCCACCTCCATCAATGAGCCTTCTGTCCTCACTTCAATCAATGAGCCTTCCCTCCCCACCTCCATCAATGAGCCTTCCCTCCTCACCTCCATCAATGAGTCTTCCCTCCCCACCTCCATCACTGAGCCTTCCATCCCCACCTCCATCAATGAGCCTTTCCTCCCCACCTCCATCAATGAGCCCTCCATCCCCACCTCCATCAATGAGCCTTCCCTCCCGACCTCCATCATTGAGCCTTCCCTCCCCACCTCCATCAATGAGCCTTCTATCCTCACTTCAATCAATGAGCCTTCCCTCCCCACCTCCATCAATGAGCCTTCCCTCCCCACCTCCATCAATGAGCCTTCCCTCCCCACCTCCATCAATGAGCCTTCCATCCTTACCTCCATCAATGAGCCTTCCCTCCCTACCTCCTTTAATGAGCCTTCCCTCCCCACCTCCAGCAATGAGCCTTCTCTCCCCCACCTCTATCAATGAGCCTTTCATCCTCACCTCCATCAATGAGCCTTCCATTCCCACCTCCATCAATGAGCCTTCCCTCCCCACCTCCATCAATGAGCCTTCTCTCCCCCACCTCCATCAATGAGCCTTCCATCCTCACATCCATCAATGGGCCTTCCATCCTTACCTCCACCAATGAGCCTTCCCTCCCCACCTCCAACAATGAGCCTTGGTCATGACCCTGTTGTCGGTTTTCCTTCCTTTAGTGGATCTGGTCCACTTCTCCACCAGAAAGAGACTTGTGCAGGTACAGCCAGAGAGACTAGGATTTATTTTCATGCGTGGAACCTGACCAAGTTGGTGGATGTTGGACATGGTATTAATGCTTTTCTGAAGCTGGAGCACGGTACAGATGGTTGCAGACAGTTTCCCCATTGCCCTGCTGTGCGGACTCTCCCTAACCAAATTTAAAGCTGCCTACCCCAAGATATGGCAAAAACAAATCCACTCTCATTACTATTGATAATTATGAATTATTTAATTATTATATTATTTTTTTTACTCATTTTAATTCTATTAATTTAATTATTTTGTGTTTTTATTAATCATATCATTTAATTGTTTTAATTTATTAAACCATTATCAATTATTTAAGTAATAAATTAAATATTTATTTAATTATTAAATATCAATTATTTTCATTAATCATAGTTGATAATGATAACAGTTATTATTGAAGCTATTAAAACTTATTAAAAAGACGTGACTACAACAAACCAACAAATATTCAAATGTATAAATAGAAGAAGGAAGGTGGCACATTACTTGCACAACACATCTTTTATTCTTTATGTAATGTTCACAGAGCTGGATGTTCAATAAATTTTTAATACCTTTTAGGAACCATGAATCTCACACCACCTACAGTATATTGTTAGCGATCATCATAATACTGCAAATGTATCATTTTCATGGCGCCCAATATATTCATACACGAAAATATTTCTCATTAGGAGAGGTTCATGGATGAATAATCAGCTGTGTAAAGAGAAAAGTAAAATTGCATAATCCATTCCAGAAGCACTAGGAACATAGGGATGTAGTAATAAAAATATGCTGAGCTATTTATCCTACAGAACTGCATGTACATTTGTACAGAAGCAATGCGCCGTCATTGAGTTGTTGATGAAGGAGGGGTGCAGGGTGTCTGACATCCACAGAAGGCTACAGAATGGTTACAGGGATGAGCAATGTCTTGTCATTGGTGGCTCTTGTCAATGGTGTCGTCTACGTAACCATTCTGTAGCCTTCTGTGGATGCCGGACAGCCTGCACCCCTCCTTCATCAACAACTCAATGACAGCGCATTGCTTCTGCTTGGAATCCATGAATTACATGCAGTGAAAAACAAAAAGATTTACAATAAAGGAAGAGTTGCTCTACCAACATGTGTTAAACAATCTATGTAAGCTAATAAAAAAGTTAAGCAAAAAAAAAAAAGGTGATTAAATACCACCAAAAAAAAGCTCTATCTGTCTTAAAACAATGATAACATTTTTTTGTTTGGGTACAGCATTGAATGATCACGCAATTGTCATTCAAAGTGTGACAGCGCTAGAAGCTGAAAATTGGCCTGGGCAGGAAGGGGGTGAAAGTGCTGGCAATAGATGGACTGAAATTCAGCAGGAATCGGCCAACTTTCGATCCATGTATGGGCAGGCTGGTTGTATTGAAGTCGCTCTATTGATCGATTTTAGTACAAGCAGCCTGTTGATTTTTTTTTCTTTTGGTCAAGGAAACCTCCCGCTGTCAGTAATGCAGCGGGAGGGATTCCCCCTTCAACACTGACTTTGATCACACAGTCACAATGATACCAGGTGTCTAAGAGACTGGATTATGTGGTATATTATTCGAAAATTCACAGAGCCATTCGTCCTTTGAAATTACATGTACGTTAATTTTGTGTGAATGGAGACAAAATCTAATCAAATGCCTGAACGATTGATTAAGTCAGCAATGTATCAATTGATTATTCGATCAATGAACCACAGTGCCTCCAATACAAAAATTATTTCTAATTCTTATTCCCAAGTTATTTTGCCCATGCAGAAAATCACAATACGATCAAGTGCAGGTATGGGCTGCAGGCTATCAAAAATAAATTGGCAATCATTTTACAGAAGTCACTTACAAACACCAAATAACAGTGAAACTGAGATTTGACATACAGTAGATGCTAAAACTTTGCAAATAAAATTTCTAAAATGATCAGTTTTATATATATACAGTATGTATATAAATATATATATACACACGCACAGTATCTCACAAAAGTTAGTACACCCCTCACATTTTTTTAAATCTTTTCTTCTATCTTTTCATGTGACAACACTGAAGAAATGACACTTTGTTACAATGTAAAGTAGTGAGTGTACAGCTTGTATAACAGTGTAAATTTGCTGTCCCCTCAAAATAACTCAACACACAGCCATTAATGTCTAAACCGCTGCCAACAAAAGTGAGTACCCCCCTAAGTGAAAATGTCCAAAGTGGGCCCAATTAGCCATTTTCCCTCCCCGGTGTGACTCGTTAGTGTTACAAGGTCTCAGGTGTGAATGGGGAGCAGGTGTGGTAAATTTGGTGTTATCGCTCTCACTCTCTCATACTGGTCACTGGAAGTTCAACATGGCACCCCATGGCAAAGAACTCTCTAAGGATCTGAAAAAAAAAAAAGAATTGTTGCTCTACATAAAGATGGCCTAGGCTATAAGAAGATTGCCAAGACCCTGAAACTGAGCTGCAGCACGGTGGTAAAGACCATACAGCAGTTTAACAGGACAGGTTCCACTCAGAACAGGCCTCGCCATGGTCCACCAAAGAAGTTGAGGGCACGTGCTCAGCGTCATATCCAGAGGTTGTCTTTGGGAAATAGACGTATGAGTGCTGCCAGCATTGCTGCAGAGGTTGAAGGCAGAGCATACGCCGCACACTGCATCAAATTGGTTTTGCATTGTTGTCATCCCAGAAGGAAGCCTCTTCTAAAGATGATGCACAAGAAAGCCTGCAAACAGTTTGCTGAAGACAAGCAGACTAAGGACATGGATTACTGGAACCATGTCCTGTGGTCTGATGAGACCAAGATAAACTTATTTGGTTCAGGTGTTTTCAAGCGTTTGTGGTGGCAACCAGGTGAGGAGTACAAAGACAAGTATTTCTTGCCTACAGTCAAGCATGGTGGTGGGAGTGTCATTGTCAGGGGATGCATGAGTGCTGGGAAGCTAGAGTTCATTGAGGGAACCATGAATGCCCACATGTACTGTGACATACTGAAGCAGAGCATGATCCCCTCCCTTTGAGACTGGGCCGCAGGTCAGTATTCCAACATAACTGTGACGGGAGTCACTTTGGGTGGGGGGCTTGTGGAACCCAGCGTACCTTGGAGAGCACTGGAAGCTCCTTGTCCAGCTTCCCTGGACCCTCCTTTGTGTAAGTGACCCTGTGCCCCTAATAGACACAGGGTAACTTACACATAAGAGGGGCCGGGGAAGCTGGACAAGGAGATTCCAGTGCTCTCCAAGGTACGCTGGGTTTCACAACACCCCCGCCCAAAGTGACTCCCGTCACAATAACAACCCCAAACACAACTCCAAGATGACCACTGCCTTGCTAAAGAAGCTGAGGGTAAAGGTGATGGACTGGCCAAGCATGTTTCCAGACCTAAACCCTATTGAGCATTTGTGGGGCATCCTCAAACGGAAGGTGGAGGAGGGCAAGGTCTCCAACATCCACCAGCTCTGTGATGTTGTCATGGAGGAGGGGAAGAGGACTCCAGTGGCAACCTGTGAAGTTCTGGTGAACTCCATGCCCAAAAGGGTTAAGGCAGTGCTGGAAAATAATGGTGGCCACACAAAATATTGACACTTTGGGCCCAATTTGGACATTTTCACATAGGGGTGTACTCACTTTTGTGTGGTTTAGACATTAATGGCTGTGTGTTGAGTTAATTTGAGGGGACAGCAAATTTACACAGTTATACAAGCTGTACACTCACTACTTTACATTGTAGCAAAGTGTCATTTCTTCAGTGTTGTCACATGAAAAGATAGAAGAAAATATTCACAAAAATGTGAGGGGTGTACTCACTTTTGTGAGATATTGTGTGTGTGTGTGTGTGTGTGTATATATATATATATATATATATATATATATATATATATATATATATATATATATATGTATATATATATATATATATATGTATATATATATTAGATTACTCTAATATAATATTAGAATTATAGAATGTATTATTAGAAATATTAGTTGCAAATAATGCTCTCATAAAACCTGCCCAGAAGGTATAATTCCACTTCTCATTGGTAGATAAAGTTACTCATTAACGTATTGTGTAATCAGCCAATAACTGAACTGACCTTCAGATGGCACCTTGAGACTAGAAATGCCTATCCTGAGTTTATCTGGGAAATCTAACTTTTGTAGTAACAAATCCTTATATAAAAATGAATCTTTTCCCATACAGATTGAACTAAGTTGTTTTACCTGAAAACATAACAATGCCTTTGTGGCTCTGGCAGCTCTCTAATTTGTGATAGCAGCATTTAAATTGAAAATGTTAACTATAAAGAGATCAAGTTTCATACATATCGGTCCATAATTAAAATATTGATGATGCACATAAAAGAAATAAAATAATTTGCATACTATTTGAGTATGGCTACATTATGACACACATTTCTAAAATAATGATTCCGAATAAACAAACAGTACTATTCTGAAACCCTTTTTGACAATAGGATATTTTGTAAGGATAAAGTATTTAAGTATTTTTCTATCCGATCAGCTTAGATACATTGAAACATTGTTTTACCATTTAAAGTCGTAATAGATAAGTCCAGTATAACTACAGTTATTTTGCCAGGTAAAGCTTGCAACAAACAGTCTTTTGTAGGGAATATGATCATATATATATATATATATATATATATATATATATATATATATATATATATATATATATATATATATATATATATATATATATATATATATATATATATATATATATATATATATATATATATATATATATATTTATTAATTGCATCTTAATCTTAACCTTATGACCTGCAATAGAGTCTATGAAACTGGCCAAATTTATCAGAATATCTGAAATATAGAATAGATCCCATCTCCTCTTGTTGGTTTAGCTTGGTGTATCTTCTCAGCTAGTTCATTATTTTATCCACAAGTGAAAAAATGCATAGAAACTGCCATTGTCTGGGATATACAAGGTTGACTCTCCTTCACCTGGAAGGTTATCTTCTGCACAGTACCATGTTTGTGAGTTCTGGAGTCTCGTAACATAGCCCGGTTTCTCTTTGGTTCCAGGTGTTATGAGGATACCAGAAACCCCATTATTCAGAGACTAAAAAGGTCCTTGAGTCATCCACATGTGTTTGCAAACCGAATTGAGTCATTTTCTGTGTCTTTGGAAAACTACACGTTAATGTGACATTTGTCTCTGAGCTTAATTGGAATCTGTCTCGTAGATCAAAATTAAAGAAATTATAAAATATAATTTTTTTTATTCATAGAAACTCTAAAAGAAAATTAGGCTTTTTTTCCCCTCCATTCATGAAGAATAGTGTGAATCAGAAAAATACCAACTTATGGTCACTAGATGGAGCTGATGATCATAGGAAAGAAATACTCATTTATTATGATCATCAGTTCCATCAATTGGTCATAATGTGTTATTTTCCTGATACACTCTAATCTGTATGAATGCATAACATTCATGAGAACATAGCCTAATACCATTCAATTTTGCCCCCATTTACACAGAATGGATGTATAAATATGAATAGCTCTGCATTTCTTTTATAAATACCTCTCTGTGTTTCTAATACTTCTGGAATTGATCATGCAATTATATGTGTCTCTTTAGCTGATTTCTTATTAATGAACAAAGACCTCTCTCAGTGGGAAGTTTTTCAGTGTATGACTATATTGGATACCATGAACATGATACATATGCATTATTATGATAATAGCTAACATGTCTGGGGTGTGAGATTCATTGTTCCTAAATGGTTTTAATATTTTATTGAATGTGAAGCTCTGTGTGCAATACACAAAGAATAACGGATGTAATTTGCAGGTAATGGTCTCCTTCCTTCTTCTTTCAATTTTTCATTTCTTTTAAGTTTCATTTCAGCTGTAGTCACTTGACTTTAGTGTTCCTTTGTTGCTGATTGGTGGACATACCCTGTGACCCCCAACCAACATTGTGAGCGTTATAGTCTTTAGAGTGACGTACAGTATAAAAATCCAATTCCCTAACACATAATGGATAAATATGTAATCATAAATGCTCATTGGAAGAAAATATGGTCGTTCATCCAACGGGCCCTGGCCCACTGCCAGGCTGTGGCCTCCCTCCTTCCAAGCCTCCAGCCACCTGCAGATCCCCTAACCTCTCAGAGTGCCTCCCAGGCCCCAAAGTGCCAGCCAACTTCCTAAAGTCGTCTACCATGAACTACAACCTGCCAGAGTGCCCCCCCCTCCCCCGATAGCCCTCAGCTCCTACGGTGCTCTGACCTCCCGCAGTAGCCCTCAGCCCCCTGCAGTGCCCTTTAGCTTGCAGCAGAGCCTCCACTCCCTATAGTGCTCCCAACCACCAACAGTGTCCCACAGTGCACTCCAGTCTACCGCAGTGCCCTTGGAATGCCCCAAGCTCTTGGATAGACCTAAAACTCCCTCTAAAAACCCTATTCCCCACAGTCGCTCTAAGTTCCCTCTGGAGAGCCCTCAGTGCCCCCCAACCTTCTAGAGTACCCCCAGCCCTCTGCACCACCCCTAGCTTGCTGAAGAACCTACATCCCCCTATAGTGCTTCCAACCTCCAACAGTGGCCCACGGTGCACACCAGTCTACCACCATGCCACTGGAAAGCCCCCAGCTTCCTGGAGAGATCCAATGCCCCCTTAAGAGATCATCTCCCACAATTGCCCCCAGCTCCTTCTGGAGAGCCCTCAGCCCCCACAGTGCCCCCCAACCACCCACAGAGCTCCTCAGCCCCCGGAAGCACCTGCTAGCTTTCTGCAGAGCCTCCACCACCTTATAATACTCCCAAACTCCAACATTGTCCCACAGTGCACTCCAGTTTACCACAGTGCCCCTGGAAAGCCCCCAGCCTCCCAGGGAGACCTAAAGTCCTGTCTAGAGACCCCATCCCCCCACAGTTGCCCCCAGCTTCCTCCGGAGAGCCCTCAGCTCCCACAGTACCCCCAACCTCATGTAGTGCTCCCTACAGCACCCCCTAACTTGCTGCAGAGCCTCCAGCCCTCTTATAGAGCTTACAACTTCCAACATTGTACCATAGTGCACTCTAGACGACCACAGTGCCCCTCGAAAGCCCCCACCTCCCTGAAGAGACACAAAGCCACCTCTAGAGACCCCATCCCCTACAGTTGCCACCAGCTCTCTCCTGAGAGCCCTCAGGTTTCACAGTGCCCCTTAACCTGCTGAAGTGTCCCGTGTCCCCAGTCCCCTGCAGCACCTTGTAGATTGCTGCAGAGCCTTCAGCCCCCTATAGTGCTTCCAACCTCCAACAGGGTCCCACAGTGCCCACCAGTCTAGCAAAGTGCCCCTGGAAAGCCCCCAGGACAGATCCCATTTCCTACAGTTGCCCCCAGCTTCCTCCAGACTGCCCTCAGCCCCCACAGTGCCTAACAACCTCCCAAAGTTCCCCCAGCCCCTTTAAGCACCTCCTAGCTTGCTGCAGAGCCCCCAGTCCCCCTATAGTGCCCCCAACCTCAAACAGTGTACCACAGTGCACTCCAGTCTACCACAGCGCCCCCTAGCTTGCTGCAGAGCCTCCAGCCCTATTATAGTGCTTCTAACCTCCAACAATGTACCTTCATAAACTCCACAGTGCCCCTGGAAAGCCCCCATCCTCCTGGAGAGACCCAGAACCCCCTCTAGAGACACCCCATCCAACACAGTTGCCCTCCACTTTCTCCAGAATACTGTACAGAATCATCAAGTCTGCTACAGAGTCCCCAAAGCCCCTTCAGAACTTTTTTTCTTTCTGTTGGAGCGTGGAAGGTTTTGGAAGAATTTATCGGCCCCTGGTCTCAAAAACTTTGGAAGCCCACATTTTTAAAACATGCTCTCAAATTTCATGACGGTTTATCCGTGGTGTATTTGATTCTTGGCCTCTAGATGGCAGGAGTGTAGCACGTCGCACGGTATTTACTTTCGAGCTGCAATTTGAGTGACAGTTACTACGTTACATCAAATATTTTGTATAAATATTGTCATAGTTACTGTAGCCGGAGATATTTGTGCTGAACCGACATGAAAACATACAAAGAATTAAACTGACAGTTTTGTAAACCTTACTATCCGTACACGACTGTCTTCCACACATCTTCTGTCCCTAGTTTTTTATTTTAGTTTTTTTCTTTATAGAGGTGCCTGTCACTGACTCTATTTTATTATTTTTGATGCGTCTCTGCAGAGGAAAGGAGCTGCTTTTAGCTTTTTGGATAAGCAGTGTGTGGAATGATCGGACAGGAGGCTGGTTGAAAAGAGGAACATTAGAGGCTCAGTCCACCTATTGCAAAAAAAGAAAAAAAAAGAAAGAAACACCGATCTCGTAAGCAATGTGCATTTGCTCCTTTATAAGGCAATACGGCCTGCAGAGTATTGAACCTGTGATCAGTGGGTTGCAGGTGCAATGCAGAGGCTCTTCTCCCAGCCTTTTTTTGCAAGCTACATGATTAGAGCCGGAGGCTGTAATTGGTTTGAAAAAGGTGGGGCAGTGAACCCACCCACTTGTGACAATAGCGAATTAATATTCACTAATGTCTTTCGGCTTCTCCTCCCAGCCAATTAGCACAGGAAGCGGATCGGCTGGCCGGGAAGAGAAGCCGAGGAAGCCGTGGCGGGGCCGAGTGCCGGGGACCATCACTGTGGAGGGGGCGAGTGCCGGGGACTGTCACCATGGAGGGGGCGAGTGCCGGGGACCGTCACCGTGGAGGAGTGTCGGGGACCGCGAAGGGGCCGAGTGCCGGGGACATCACCATGACGGGACCGAGTGCTGGGGACCGTCACCGTGAAGGGGCCGAGTGCCGGGGACATCACCATGAAGGGACCGAGTGCCGTTGACCGTCACTGTGAAGGGGCAGAGTGCCAGGGACCGTCACTATGAAGGGGCAGAGTGCCAGGGACCGTCACTGTGAAGGGGCCGAGTCCTGGGGACCGCCACCAGCGGTCTTTGATTTACATGTCCTCATGATCTGCTCCCAGGGTATCTCTGACTCTACCGTCGTCCCCAGAAGAGGCTGAGTGTGGGCAGACCTGGGGGGGGTTTGTTTGCCACCCACCAAAATTTTTTTTAGCACCAGCCGCCGCTGGACCTGCTGCTTAGGAGGCTGGAGGAAGTGAGGCTGAAGTATGGCTCAAAGAGAGGAGAAGAGTTTTTCGACGCACTCGGCATAGTCCCTCTACGTAAGGGGTGGGCAGGAGGGGCAGTTGCCCCAGGCACAGTAAAGCAATGGGGCAAAGAATGGATGCCGGGTGGTGCACCAATTCTACGGCATGTATTAACAGTGAGGGAGGGGGGCTCAGTTCTGGATCCTTGGGAGCTAGACAACCCTGTCCCAGTACTGCATCTACCGCAGAGGTAAAAGGGACTTGAGTAGTAATTTCCACCAAATGTTCTTTGACCTTGATGATGGCTGTGCAGGTGAGCTAAATAAAAAAAATAAAAAACTGAAGTACCCTCAAGTAAGTGGTGGGTGTTGGGTTTTGGATTTAATATCACCTTAAAGTGATATTAAAGGCAGGTTTTAAAAATTAAATAAATAACAAACATGTTATACTTACCTGCTCTGTGTAGTGGTTTTGCACAAAGCAGCCCCGATCCTCCTCTTCTCGGGTCCCCCTGCCAGCGCTTCTGGCCCCTCCCAAGTGCCCCCAGAGTAAGCAGCTTGCTTTGGGGGCCCCCAAGCAGGCTCGCTCCTGAGCCATGGCCCTGTGTGTCCATTCCCACACAGAGGCTCGACTTGGCCCCGTCCCTACCTCCTCCTGATTGGCTCATTGGCTATGGTTGACAGCAGCGTGAGCCAATGGCTTCTCCTGCTGTCTCAGCCAATTGAGAGTGAGAGTCCCTGGAGAGCCAAGGCTCTCGTGGACATCGCTGGATTAAGATGGGACTCAGATAAGTATTAGGGGGGCTGCTGCACACAGAAGGCTTTTTACCTTCGTGGATTGAATCCATGAAGGTAAAAAACCTTGAGCCTTTAGAACCACTTAAAATATGGATGTAACATGAAATGTAAAAAATAAAGAAGTTTGGATTATAATTTCCTGGAGTGCGGCTGTCCGGATTTTCCCAATTGCACACAGCCTTTACTAGCATTAGCCAGCACCTGGGGCTCTTTGTTCCTGGAGACCAACATTCAGTTCATACCTGGACAGATTTACCCTAGTGCGGGGACAACATCCGCATAACATGAAATGTAGTTTAACCACTTAAGCCCCGGACCATTTGGCTGGCTAAAGACCAGAGCACTTTTTGCGATTCGGCACTGCGTCGCTATAACTGACAATTGCGCGGTCGTGCGACGTGGCTCCCAAACAAAATTGACGTCCTTTATTTTCCCACAAATAGAGTTTTCTTTTGGTGGTATTTGATCACCTCTGCATTTTTTATCTTTTGCGCTATAAACAAAAAAAGAGCGACAATTTTGAAAAAAAAAGCTATATTTTTTACTTTTTGCTATAATAAATATCCCCATACAATATATAAAAAAACATTTTTTTTCCCTCAGTTGAGGCCGATATGTATTCTTCTACATATTTTTGGTAAAAAAAAAAATCGCAATAAGCGTTTATTGATTGGTTTGCGCAAAAGTTATAGCGTCTACAAAATAGAGGATAGATTTATGGCATTTATATTAATAATTTTTTTTTTTTACTAGTAATGGCGGCGATCAGCAATTTTTATCGTGACTGTGACATTATGGCGGGCACATCGGCCACTTTTGGCGCTATTTTGGGACCATTCACATTTATACAGCGATCAGTGCGGTTAAAAATGCATTGATTACTGTGTAAATGTGACTGGCAGTGAAGGGGTTAACCACTAGGTGGCGCTGTAGGGGTTAAGTGTGTCCTAGGGAGTGATTCTAACTGTGGTGGGGATGGGCTACGTGTGACACAACACTGATCACCGCTCCCGATTACAGGGAGTTGTGATCAGTGACAGTGTCTTTAGGCAGAACGGGGGAGATGCTTGTTTACATCAGCATTTCCCCGTTCTTCCTCTCCGTGAGACGATCGTGGGTATCCCCGTGGACATCGAGTCCGCGGGACCCGCGATCACGTTCACGAAGCTCCCGGTGGGCGCATGTGCCCACAAGCCGCCTCTTAAAGGGCAACGTACAACTGCCTGTTAATCTGCCCTTCCGCCGCAGTATATCTGCGTGAGGCGGTCGGGAAGCGGCTAAAAAAGTGGACTCTTGATTTACTGAATTTAAAGCGAACCTGTAATAGCTACAAAGCTTGTAAAGTAACAGTGATGCTGTACAGAGGGTGCCATATCCTAGCTGGAAAATTAGGCCCAATGAGGCACTGGTTTTCACCACCTACAAAATGATATGCAAATACCCAACAATTCCCCAGCCACCATGTGTCAGTACCCATGGCTCCCGACTTTATTTCCTAGAAATATTTACCCTTTCTTGGCTCCTCTGCTGCCCTCCCTGGTTCATCATCACTCCTCTTCTTTGTAGAACTATGCTTAGGGTCATTGAAATCACTTCTTGTGAGCCCAGGGGTCCATGGACACACCTTCTAAGAGGCAAGTCACAGGGTGATGCAGAAGAAGGAACAATGGCATTACATGGGAACGCTTCTCAGCAGCTTTTTAGCACCACCAGAACAAAAATGAAGGAAAAGAACCTCTGCGCATCACGTGACCGAACTGAAGACATCATGATATGCTTCTAGCCAGGCAATGGCATGTATGGGGAATTACATGCATGCTTCCAGGTGGGCAAGGGGAATTGCAAAAATGGAATTGGGCTTTAAGGGGTTTTCAGCTAAAGGTTTGAAGTGTTAATTGGACTTCACCACCTCTTGCCGCCTACCCGTAACATTCGTCCCTGTTTGCTGGGGGGACAAGCACAATTTTCCCAATACGCATGCTCCTGAAAGTGGCTGTAAATGTAAGTGGCTGATGCAGGGTGCATCGGCTGGAAACTGAAGACATTTAAACGAGAAGTATGTCACCAGCATGTAGGCCGGGTAGGGTTGAAGATGGACCTTTTCTCCATGTTTTCTCATTAACTCGTTGGGCGCCAAGTCTGTGTCACATTAGAGGACTACTCCTGAGGTGGGTACTTCTGGGCTACGCTAGGCACTTTGTACAGGGTCACTGCCATACACTTGTTGCACCTTTGTTTTGTGCCATTAGCCCCAGGTCCTGATGAGCTTCTACATCATGGCAGTAGCAAGCAACATTCTTTTACTCCTCCTGGGTGCGGCTTTCCTATCTTCCACCTTACGGGGTCCTCCTGCGGGGGTCTGGGTTTTCTACTCAGGGGCTCTCTGTTTCGGACCACTGTCCCTCTTTTATATCACAGGATCAGTGGGTCAGACCCAAAGATACCCCACAAAAACCAAAGAACCGGGAACGGCATTAACCCCAACCTTCGGTCCAGAGCAGCACCTAACTGGCATCAATGCCCTGAGACAAGGCTGAGGCTGTCATGGGGGAATACTCGACCGTAAGTCAGGCCCCTGCTTTTAGAGATGAACGTACACAATGTACACTTGCACCATATCTGATCTGCAGTTAACTCTTGAATCCTTGTGACAATGTACACCTTCTCTGTAACTTGCATTTAGGGGGGACATTGTGAGCCTTGTCCACTATCCACCTGTCCAGCGTATCACTGCTACCTCATTTCCAGTAACAATATGGGGTCCCACCATGCACCTAGTGTGGACTCCACTTAACTGTTCCATACCTGTACACAGGCTGAGGACCACAGGCTGTCCCACCTATCTCAGGCACACACTTAATGACAGAATGCTTGTAGCTTCCGTTACCCTAGATAACCGCTTGTATCTGCACACTACAAAAAAAAAAATTGCACATAGGACTTTTAAAGAGCCCACCTCAGAACGTACCAGGTAAAATGTATAAATGATTTATTAACACACATTTAAAAACAACATGTAATACAGAAAAAAAGAAAATATATTAGGCATCAACATATTGGCAAATTTTACATTCATGTAATAAACCTTTCCATGAGACCTGGATATGTCATGAAGATGACTGTCAGTAGTCTGGAATAACTGTGCTAGGTCTCAAGACCTTTGGTACTGACGTCTTCATACCCCATTGTGTTTAACTGACTGACCTGCGCTGTAGTGTTAGAATGCCTGGAATGAGTGGAGACCAATGACCAACAGCATCAGGCAGACAGGCAAGCTCAGTTCTCAGGTCTGCAAGAGATAGGAAAGTCTGAATTGCTAGACCAATGGTCAGTGTTGGGGTCACAAGCCAAGGTCAGTGCAGAAGGAGAGTTTCGTAGTCAGGGGTCACAAGCCAAGGTCGGTGCAGGAGGAGAGTTTCGTAGTCAGGGGTCACAAGCCAAGGTCGGTGCAGGAGGAGAGTTTCGTAGTCAGGGGTCACAAGCCAAGGTCGGTGCAGGAGGAGAGTTTCGTAGTCGGGGTCACAAGCCAAAGTCGCTTCCAAACAGCAATAGGAGTAGCTCAAGTTGTAAGCAGGATCAGGCCACAATAATCTGGCAACAGGAAGTGCAGAAGCAAGGCTTATATAGGTAGTTCATTGGAGGAGCAAAGAATTCAAGGTTCAACAGCAATCAAGACACAAGGCAAGATTGTCCAATAGATCAGGCAGGGAGCTATCCAGGAACCCAGATAGCTCAGCGAGAAGAATCAATGCCAGACACAGAAGAGGTCCCAGGCTCAAGCCCAGTTCCTGACAGCTAGGAATGCACCAGTTACCTGCATTACACCACTTGAGTAACTTCAAACTAGGCAGGAAAATGGTATCCAAGCTTTACTTAGAAAAGTGCAAATATTAACATCTCAAAGTCTAACATGTAAGAAGAGTATTTCTCCTATATCCCTAATCCCAACTCGGACCATGTGCTGCCCTGGCATACCTGCAAAGGTAGAGTCCATGTACAATTAAGGGGATCCATTAGTGGCATTGCCCAGTATTGGAATCTTTAAAGATTAGCCCCAGGTCCTGATGAGCTTCTACATCACGTCAGTAGCAAGCAACATTCTTTTACTTCTCCTGGGTGCGGCTTTTCGATCTTGCCCTCTATGGGGTCCTCCTGCGGGCTCTGGGCTTTTCTACTCGGGGGCTTTCTGTCCTGGACCACTGTCCCTCTTTTATATCACAGGATCAGTGGGTCAGACCCAAAGATAACCCACAAAAACCAAAGAACCGGGAACGGCATTAACCCCAACCTTCGGTCCAGAGCAGCACCTAACTGGCATAAATTCAACCCGCTTACAAGCACACCAAGGATCTCCAGAACAGGTCCAAAGCTTTATTCACTGAACACATCATAGTTACAAATTTAATGCTTTGGAGCCTTGCAGCACCCCTTCACCAGGCATGTGACCCAATAAAGAGGCCCTATGAGGCTTTGAAATGTCACATTTGTAACTATGATGTGATTGCTGAAAAAAGCTCTGGACTTGTTCTGAAGATCGTTGGTGTGCTGGTGACATACTTCTTGCTTGTTTGCTAAGTACAGACCCCTCACAACCCAACATGGGTTCCATAGAGCAATGTTTCTCAACTCCAGTCCTCAAGGCACCCCAACAGGTTATGTTTTCAGGATTTCCCTCAGATGAAATGGCCATGGTAATTACTAAGGCAGTGAAACTGATCAAATCACCTATGCAAAATAATGGAAAGCCTAAAAACATCATCTGTTGGGGCGCCTTGAGGACCAGAGTTGAGAAACACTGCCATAGAGGATTGTCACCCCTGCAACGTTACTGTTGGATCAGCGCCTGTGCCACCTGACAGTTGGGTTGGCACCTGCGCAGTGAAATATTCATCAAAACCGCTGGGGACATAGGTTGGGATGATAAGATACTTACATGGAATGTCCTATTGGAACAAAACTGATACTATCTATTTGTTAGGATGTTGACGAGCACATGCCTAACATGTTAATAATAGTGTAGCACCCCCCGGGCACCCACGAAGGCAGGATGGCTCCTCTAGAGGCAGGGGCGGGCTAGCATTTCATCCCAGGGCTAACATCGGGGACTGAGGAAAAGATACTGGGCACCAGTTTATTTTTTACTTTTTAGAGTTTTATTGCAGAATGGTCAAGGAGGTGAGGGTAAGGGGTGTCAGATACCGTAGCAGATCACTTACAGATTCTCCAGATCAATGTCCAACAGTGTCAGAACCTGCTAGCACGTTCCAAATTTTGAGTGCGTCTTCCAAGTGAAGTCACCGGTCCTTCTGAGAGACCGGTCTGCCTCCAAGCTCTCTCTAGCAAGGGGCCTGCCCTGGGTCTCCCCCTTGTCACAGTTTTCTCCAGACCAGGCAGGACAGCTTCAGGACCACTTCAGCACATGTTGGGCCCCAAATTAGGCTGTTAGGCCTAACAGCAGAGCTCCATCCAGTACCACCTCCCTAGACCTCAGGAAGAGAGTACATGGCCTGTCCCGAATATTTATACCTCCCCCCAGCATGCACCAGTGCCCTAAACCTGCAAATGGATTGGCTGAAGAAAATATAAATATTCATAACTTTATGAAATCTCATACTTTGACCAGTAAAAATCACAACTCAACTGAATCTTAGGGAAAAAAAGGGTGAAGAACTACACAATTAGTCTGGGATGACTACCACCCAGCCAAAACTTAAATTTAGCCTACTAGCCCCAGTTTAGGTCAAGGGGGCTACAAAAGGTAATAAGACTATGCTACAGGGAGGACTCTGTGTTGAAGCTACTGACAGATTGCATCATATGTGTCTTTTTTTGCATTGACCCAATGTTCCACTTTAACGGCTATTTTCTTACAGTAATATTCAATTTTCTGCTATTATGAGAATGCAGATAACATAACTTTTCAAACGCTCCAATCACGGCACGGAAAGCAGATTTATACCATAATTGCTGGGAAGCGGCCGCCTGGATTTTGTTAGAAAGAACCTTCCTTGACAGGCAATTGAAGCGGGTCGTATGGCGGACGCAGCGCACGCTTCCTCTGTTTCCTCTCCTTTACCCGATTACAGCATTTTATTTATTCTAAAGTTCTGTTTCCCTGCTCTCCTAATTGTCCTCTGTCTCTGCTGCTTTGTAATACGATGACTCCGCTGCCATATTTTTTTTTCACCGGAGAAATGCACATTACTGCGCACGGAATAAACCCAACCAGACGCTTAACGTTGTTTGCGAAGCCCGAAACAGAAAAAAAAAGAAACAGCTTTTCTGGTAATGAGCTCGCCTAATGGCCTCGGAGCGCCGTTCTCACACAGTGCCTGAGCGATTGTATCTCGCTAATGCTCACCGGTTTTAATATTGATTTTCAGATAAAATCTCCCAATGTTTCTCTAATGGGATGTTTAAATTGATATATTCAGGTTAAAAATGCCTTTTTGGACTTTTTCCAGGTGCTGGCAGAGCAAAATTTCTGGAATTGTTCAGTTATTGGACTTTTGCATTAACTGATAGCGAGCCGAGGCGGATGCCGGGAAACACGACAAGTGGAAATATATACTTAAAGCCGTTTATTTTTGCTACTGTTTTGCCTTCTCTTGTTACCCCCCGCTCCCCTCATCATGCTAATGACATTTTTAAATAAACTCCTATCTATTCCTCCTATTGGCTCCTCGTCCCCAGTAGAATGTGGAGTTTCCTCACTATAGAAGTGAAGTCCGGGATGAGAGCGGAGAGTCTCTGGAAGTGAGTGTCTCTCACTGATAAGTGCTTAGGGCCCCATAGCAGGAAGCGGTCCTCATCCTCCAGAACCCCCTGGTCACATTGCTGGCACAGTCTACTCTCCTTGGATTTAAAGGTCTGTCTGTGCCATCCTAATTCGATTTCCGGGCTGTGGGCACTCAATATGTACAGGCTCAGGGTAGGTCTATCTTTAGGGTCTTGTAGCACCTCCAGGTATGGGGCCAGTTTGTAGTTCCTCTGCAGCGGCTGGTAAACGGTTAACTTCTTCGAGTTTATTTGATTTCTCCATTCACTATGTCTTTAATTTGAGGTTTTGTCAGGCCGAATTTTTGGGGTAGTCAAGGTGCTCATGAGTTGTTGAAGGCCACAGACTTTATGGTGGTATAAGCTGGGGCTGCTGCTTTGAAGGTGGTCCTAGTATGATAGCGCCCTCTTCTTTACTGCGAGAAGTAAAGGAAATCTGCCCAACTCAGACTAGCAAGTACTGTTGGAGGCGTTCCGATGCACTTGGAAGAGGTGCTTGTAGAATTCCAGATTAAATATTTCTGTTGGGTTGGTGTCCTATTTGAATTAGTCTGTGTAGGTGACAGGGACCCCAAACTTCTTCCACAAGGAAGGATTGGGGTGATGACACTGTCAATGATTCTAAGCCAGATTCTTACTGATTCTAAGCCTCTCCTACTTTTCTCTCTCCTCTCCTTATCTCTCTCCTCCCCTTCTCTCTCCCCTCTCCTTATCTCTCTCCTCCCCTTCTCTCTTTCCTCCCCTTCACTTTCTCCTCCCTTTCTCTCCTTCTCTCTATTTCTCTCTCTCTGTCTCTCTCTGTCTCTCTCTCTCTCTCTCTCTCTCTCTCTCTCTCTCTCTCTCTCTCTCATCTTCTCTCTTTCACTCTCTCCTCTCTTCGTCCCTCTCTCTTCTCTCCTCCCCGTCCCTCTCTTCTCTTCTTATCTTTTCTCCTATTCTCTCCTCTCCCCGCCTCACCTCTTCTCTCTCTCCTCTCCTTTCTCTTCTCTCCTCTCCTCTCCTCTCCCTGTCCCTCTCTCCTCTCCATCTCTCTCCCCCCTCTCCTCTCTCTCCTTCTCTCTCTCTTCTTCTCCCCCTCTCTCTCTCCCCTCTCTCTCCATCTTTCTCCTTCTCTCCTCCTCTCCCTCCCTCACCATCTTTCCCTCCTTCTCTCTCTCCTTCTTCTTATATCTCTCTATCCCCTTCTCTCCCTCCCTCTCTCTTCTTCTTATCTCTCTCTCTCCTTCTCTCTCTCCCCTCTCCCCCTCTCTCTCCTCTCTCTCCTTCTCCTCTCTCTCTCCTTCTCTCCCTCTCTCTCTGTCTCTCTTCTCTCTCTTTCTTCCCCTCTCTCTTCTTCTCTCCCTCTCTCTGTCTCTATTCTCTCTCTTTCTCCCCCTCTCTCTCCCCTCTCTCTCCTCTCT